>JASFAX010001687.1:0-47500 GCA_030737875.1 Allium sativum | reverse complement strand
GCAATTAAATAAGAAAAAAAAATTCAAAATAGACTTATTTTTTAAACTAATAGTAGGTTTAGGTTAGTTTTAAAACTATTTGCAAGAATATGCTTGTTTTGACCACCTCAGCGCAGAGGTGAACAGTGTATAAAAAATACATGGGGGCGCACTTTGGAAGTGCACTTGTTCAAAAATGCATGGGCGCACTTGCTAAGTGCGCCCATGAAATTTTATCCATTCTTGGAAAAATACAACGAACATCCCATTCTCTCCCTTCGTAGAGGTGCTTGGCAGAGGAAAATAATTAATTGTCAAGGTCCCCACCTTTATTCTTATAGAAAAGCATATATTATGTAATATAATAAAAGCAATAGGAAAATGCCAACATTTCCAATCCACAAACGTACTTTCGTGTTAACTTCTCATGCATTGACTATGATTCCTGTATAACAATGTTACCTGCTAATTATTACAGTTTGAAAGTTAGAACTGCATTCCCATTTGTTGAACCGATCATTTTAATTTACTCTGCTTAGCTCATATGTCTGTGTTACAATACAATATTTATGTTGACATACAAATGTAACATGCTGTCAGTCGGTATTGTCTTAAACCTCTCACTAGACTATCCACTATCCTGCTATACTACTTTACTACTTCTGTTTACATGTCGTACCGTGGACTACAATAGAGTCGTATATTTCTAATTTTGTATGCATCCTTTATATTGTGATAACTGGTGTCGGAATAGCTAGGACACTGCATGTGTTACGTACATACGCCTCACGTGTCCTGCATCCCTCAATGCAAACTTCAGGTGTGTTAGGCTAATATTACCGATGATAAAAAAATGACATGTTTAGGAACAACAATGGAAAAAAAAGGGTTGTTCATTGTATTTTTTCTGGAACGGAAGGTTGAAATTGTGGAAGAGGATTACGTTGTATCAGGAAGAACATGGTGAAGACGAGGGTGCATGCGGTTTGGCTTTCAAGTGCACATGAGTACAAATTGTTGAGAACTAGTGGCTTGAGGCAGGGCCATTTAGCAGTTTCAAAATGGTGGGAGAAAAAAATATGAAAGGAGCAGTTACATGGGAGAAGAAGCGTGGCTTAAGGGACATTGGGCATTATGGCGTGGGTTAAGAAGCATTTGTGAAAGCATATCATAGCAGGCGCACCTTGCAAGGTGCGTCTGCTTAAAATATCATGGCCGCACTTACTAACTGCGCCCTTATATTTTTTAAAGGGCGCACTTCTCAAGTGCGCCCCCCGTGTAATTTTTTTAATCACTGGCCACCTCAGCGCTGAGGTGACCAAAACAAGCCTATTCTTGCAAATAGTTTTAAAACTAGCCTAAATACGATATTAGCTTTAAAATCAAGTCTATTTTGAAATTTTGTCCATTAAACAACTAGTTGCTGATTATTGTTGTTGATAATTGCAGTCAACGTGTTATGGGGAAAAAGATCATTTTCGTCATGGTTAATTCTATGCCAGTGTGGCACACATGAAAAATGTGACACAAGATAGATTCTTTCTTTTTATAGTGTAAACAAAATAAAGTGACCAGAGCATGATTTGCAGAGACTGTCGTGGATAGTTTGCTCTATCTGCTCAGCATAGCTGCAAATTTTAGGGGTTTGTTAAAGGGACTCCATTTTTTGTTAAGGGGTAGGCAATTTTTTAATTTTTGATGAATTATTAAGGGGGGACAAAATAAGTTAGCTCCCCTTAACCATATAATTAAATATTCCAGTACTATCCTTGTAATCCTTCTATACCTACACATATACATGCATAGGAACTCACACCAGCATTACCCATGTACATACAAATACATAACACATAAGCCCTCCTAACAGAGTAAAACTAATGCACACATGTACATAACTATATAAATTTAAATGCTTAAGCATAAGTCAGACCACACTTGCATGAATTCAAACACTTAAGCATAAGTCAGACCATCACATATTAACACTTCTTAGTCTAATAAGATACATGAATAATTAACTCTGCAAATTGCAAAATAAATTCAGAAACAATACATAATGACCCTCTATAATTCAACTTAAAAGGAAAATAAAAAGAAATAACAATCAGACGAAGATCCACCCCTTCCAACTTCCCCTTATTCAAGCAAAGTTCATATAATCTCAGTATTCAAGTTTAAATCATGCATTTATCACTCATATATATATATATATATATATATATATGATAAAAAGAAAATAAAAAACGATAATTACTGTTGCATGCACCTTCTATTTGGTGATGATATAAATAGCGTAGATCATTCCAGGCAAGTATCTAAAGAAAGTCAATATCAAACATATCCAAAACTTAGCCTGAAATTATGAGAAGCAATTAACAAATTAAAATATAGTTAATCACCGCATGTCTAATTAATTAAGGTTACGAGGGATAGTTTAGTCCATGCTTATTTTAAAAATAAAAAAGCCAAACCCTCCCTTAACAATTTTTTTAGGGTGGAGTCCCCATAAAAATGCCCCCCCCCCCCCCCCACACACACAAAAAGTGGAGTCCCTTTAACAATCCTCAAATTTTATTTACTCTATAAATGAATATGTAGTGTGTTGTGTGCACATGCTTGATGAATTATCTCTGTCCGAGTCTTTCGCTCTTAGTATTTAATCTAAAATAACCTTTGATTTTTCACTCTTTTACTTTTGAATATTGCTTCTAAACACAGTATAAACATGTATCATCATATTACTTTTAAATACCTACAAATTAATTTAGTGTTATTTTGTTTCCAAGTAGTGTTAGAAACAAATCAATTCTGTTATTCATGCTTTAACGATCAGGACTGATGGTTTATATAAAAGGGAAATCAGTCCTTATAAGTGATGAAGTCACAAGTTTCATCATTTTCAGCTACCATGTGCAATACATGCTATTCAACTGATATTCAGTAAAATTAGATCACAATTGTTGTTTACCACAAAGTAGGAACTTTTGGTTCTCATTAACAGGAAAGCTTGTTCTTAATAATTTATGGTGGTAGGGGATTGAGCACGGAGCTGTTGTTCCTGCATGTTGACCACGTAGCTCTAATTTTCTACCCTCCCAAAATGAAAAAAAAAATGGAATATTAAAATAGTTACCGAGTTCTTTGTGATAAGTGGTTAAATATATTATGTTAATAGATCATGATGCTCATAACTTGTATTTAGTCACTTGCACTAATAATTGCATGTCTTGTTTCCCATCGCAATACACATTTATGTGCGTGTCAACTGCGGTTGATCGATATTTCAAAAAAAAAAACCCAGTGAACTTCATTAGTGAATCAAGTTGAACA
Organism: Allium sativum; assembly: GCA_030737875.1. NCBI lineage: Eukaryota > Viridiplantae > Streptophyta > Magnoliopsida > Asparagales > Amaryllidaceae > Allium > Allium sativum. The sequence continues at coordinate 44,191 of JASFAX010001687.1, read as the reverse complement.
TTAATTGTTTATAGTGATCAAATAATGAAAACTGCAACGTTACTAGTTGAAAGAAATACACATAAACTTACCCTCATTGTTGTTTTTCTCGAAAACTTGTATATATCAATAAAGAGAGCTTCTGCTAGTTGCAATATTTTTGTGTGGTCCTTGGCACCATTGCAGAAAAATGTTTACAAAGAAAATTGTACTATATCAGCTTGTATACTACAAACGATGTGCTATTTTATCCGACTGTTGTTCATTTCTATATATACATGTCTTATTAGAGTTTCAACCTTGTTCATCTTTTTGCAGAAAGAAAAGCGAGTTACCTTGACATCTCCTATGGGGAGACAAAAAGAGAAATGGCCAGGGCTTTAAGCAACTCGGCAACTGAAATTAAAATCTAAAGTACAAGGTTGTGCTTTTCGGTGTTAGACTGAAAACTTCTATAATGCAATACTATTTTTATTTTATTTTTAGTAATAATACTTCTATTTTTCAATGGTTAAATCAGCATTCTCTGTTTGCTACATACTTTTGTTACTACTAATACAAAGTATGATACTTGCTGTTTAAGTGCGCTTTCATATTGTAGATTTCAGTCTCAACTGCCAATTATCACCGTATTGTATTAACCAATTTACTTTTATCACTAGGCCACGGTACTTTTTAACTTATCTTAAACTTGTAGTTGGAAGAGGGCACCAATGTGACTTGTATATTTTTGCATGTTTCTATCTCCATATTCTACATTTTAGTTGGATGGAATGCTTTTTTCGATGTTGCTTATGCACTTGATTTCTGGTGTGCTGATCATCTTTCCATCATTACTTATATGGTGCACTGGTTTTGTCTCTGCAATTTTATTTATGCAGGATATAGAACCTGCATTTTCAACTGAAAAGGCAAGATCTTTCATACAAAACGAGTTGGGTGCTTCAGTTGATGTACTATTTAAGGAATTTGAAGATCAACCAATAGCTGCAGCTAGTCTTGGTTAGGTGTTTGCTCCATAGCTTTTCTATTTTATCAATAATAAATATGAAAATTTTACATAATCATTTATAAGTTAACTCACACTGCTTTTTCCTTTAAAAAAATATGTACTCTTTGCTGGAATATATGAAAAGAATTAGAAATAGCATTCATTTATTTTTGTGCTCTTGATAAGCTAGCTGAAACAGCAAGCCAGCTTGCTGTTTGACACAGCAAGCCAGAGCTTGATGTTTCAAACAACAAGAGATTGCTTGCTGCTTGACACAGCAAGCTCAGGCTTGCGGAAACAAGAAGTCGGCTTGTTGTGTCAAACAGCAAGCTCATGCTTGTGGAAACAGCAAACCAGCTTGCTGTGTCAAACAACAAGCAAGCTTGCTATTTTGGCAAGCCCAACATGACCTCTTAGGAAACTATATTTCTTTGTTTTGTTGCTTACAAGTCGCATCTTCTTCTTCTTCTTTTTGTAATGCCTTTGTTTTGTTGCTTACAAATCACATCTTCTTCTTTTTTTGTAGGTTTCGATGACATGTGTGAATCAAACAAGTTCTTATGCTTAGGTTTGTCTGCAAGCATGTACTGGTTTGTATTTGTTCATTTCACCAACTTTATGAAAGATTCAGGTGGTGTTGAAGATGTAGTAAATTGTTACAAAGGGAATATTGATGAAAATTTATGAATGTAAATGCAATCTCTTGATATTCATTTGTGATATTCTAAAATAAATGCTTGTGTTGATAATTGATATTCTAAAAGGATAATGTTTTTTTTTGTATTTTTTTTTTAAAATTAGATATGGCTCATGGCCGTATCTAATTTTCAAATAGATACGGCCATGAGCCGTATCTCATTATCAATTAGATACGACCATGAGCCGTATCAATTTGAAAATTAGATATGGCTCAAAGCCGTATCAATCCATGAATTTGATAAGGCTTTGAGACGTATCAAACCATGAATTTGATACGGTTTTAAGTTGTATCAATCTATGAATCTGATACGGGTTAAGCCCGTATCTAAGTAACAAAGACGTCATTTTTTGATATGGCCCAGAGTACTGCTAAATCGATTTAGATACGGCCATGAGCACCGCCTAGTTGGCATTTCTAGTATAGTGACACCTTTCTCAAACAATTACAACAACCTTATAACTCTTTAATAGCACTTTGATTCAAAGAGTAATGAGTAGAGAGTGAGAAGAGAAGAAGTTTTATATAAACCGAACTGAATTCGGTAGAGTATAAGTATAGAAATCATAAAAATAAGAAATATTAATGATGTAAAGAAAGGGAATGAAGATGGAGAAGAAGAATGATGAAAAAAATTGAAATCAACCCCTGTTTATAATTTGAAAGGTTGCAACGCTTATGGAACGTTACAAATAATAAAATGACACTTCCTTTCAAAATTAAAATTGTGACACTTATATGTCGACATAGGGAACTATGTATGTCGACATATACTAGTTCAAAATTGAAATTTGAGTACTTTTTAAGTGTTTCGATATATATATATATATATATATATATAATTCTGGAAATTCTTGAATTAAAACATAGTGATATAAATGAATATTATAAAGAGAAAATCAAATGAAATCATAAATATAAACTATATAAACATATTTATAAAGTTATAAAGTTTAAAATTATATGAATAAAGTATATAAAAGTATATAACTATATAAATTTATATAAACTTATAGACTTAAAATTTTGAGTTTAAAATCAAAGGTGAGATAGAAAAATTAGTTAAAATAGTATTTGAAAATAGAATTTGAAAATCAAAATATAATTTGAATTTGAACCTGGAGTGCTATTCAGAGTCTTACATAAACTAGACTCTATTACTATATTTATCTTGAACTCTTGAAATCTTGATTACTCATGAGTCTTGAATCATCTCTGAATTCTGAATCTCTAGAAGCTCTTAAACTTTACAGTCTTTAGTATTAATTCCTGTATATAAATCCTACATGTGTGTATGTGCGTATATATGTATATTCTAGATAAAGGTGTTAGTATATATTTTATAATCAATTAATATTGAAATAAGGTTGTTGTCATCAAAACTCCATTCTCCAACAAGGGCATGGACCGGTACTGATCCTCATACTTAAAGAAATTTTGAATGAAATTTTCTATATATATGAGAGGGCTCGGACCCTCCTTTATTTTATTATTTTTGTTGACACACTTTTTGGTAAAAGTTGTCACACTGAATATCTGGATAGCATCGCGCTCGGATATGGAGAACATCGTCAGAAGACAGGCAGCGATTTGGTCAAAGTCGCATCACGAACAAAGAAAGGCCCGAAACTCCTTTCAGACGACCACTTTTGAGCCCTAAAAAAGAAACTACGGAGTTAAGCTCTGTAACTCTTGTAGATCTCTGAATTATCTTCAGTTTTAGCTTTGGTTTGGCTCTATCGGACTTACGGTTTGAAAGTTATGTCCGTTTCCATAAACTGGTGTAATCTGGCAATTTTCTGGATAAAGCAACGAAGCGTCACACGATCGAAGTATGGCTCATGCACCCTCGGATCATTCCTCATCGGATCGCCCCCCTCAGCTCGTGGTACACCTCCTGATCACGACCCGACCGTGGGCACCAGCTTCCCATTCCAGCTTACGATCAGACTTTGGTTCGTGGAGACCTCATCACGACCCGACCCCGTGACCACGAACCGACCACCGAATCTGCTAATACACGCATAGATCTTGACCTATTCTCAAGGCTATTCACACTTTTATTTTCCCGGATCGGATGTCACGTACCCCATCACGAACCGGTCTTCCCAGAAGCTCTCCTACAGCTATAAATACACCATTTGAAGGCATTTTCAAGGATCTTTTGGCTCTAACTCCTCACATCTTCCACCATTGCTCTCTGCAAAACATTTTTTAGCAGTAAAGGAGCCAAATTCGATATCATAACACGAGGATTTCGTGTATATTCTTATGATTTCTTACCTCTTTTCATTGTAAACACGAGGATTTTGTGTATAAACCAAGAGAATAGTACTTGTAACTTTTTAGGATTTAAGAAGAGATAAAGTGGACGTAGGCTTGGTTTGAGCTGAACCACTATAAAAACTTCGTGTTTCCCCTCTTTATTTACTTTTTTCTGCACTCTGTGATTTGTGATCTGCATTTTGGTGTTAGGCCCAGATTTTGGTCTAACATTTTTGCGCGTCAGGTGGGGGGCACACGACAACTTCAATTTCTAGCTCTAAAGGAATCAATTTGCTTGGCTATTGGATCAATGGTTAAAAGAAAGAAGGATGGAACTTTCTCCCGTACTAAAGGTGCTGAGGCTGAAGGCACGAGAAACGAGGCAAGCCAGGAAGCTTCCTCTCACGAAAACCCATCGGCATATTTGACTCGAGAAGAAATGGATGGCATTCTTGCTGACTTGAGATATCAAATGGCAAAGCAAGATGATCTCCTCAGGAAGCAACAGGAGATGATCAATGGATTCTTTGCTCGGGTGGATGGAAGGCAGAGTAATGCTCAAGTCATTGGAAACGAGGCCACAAAAGCGGCTCGTGCATCACTAGGACTCGGGGGAAACCCACTCGCTCTCAGAAATGCGCTGCGATCTACTTCAGCTTCAGATCAGATGAACACCGGGTTGCAAGCCCCGTTCAACAGCATCAACCATCTCGTGATACACCTCTAGATCGCGATTCGGATCATGGTGCACCACCAGGCTCACGAGCCGATCCCAGCAACTCGCTCCCGTTTGCTCAACAACAACCGGTTTGTGACCTACCTCCAGGACCCAGTCGGATCGCCCCTCAGCTTCACGACCCGGCCTCACGTGCCAACCTCCACGATTCATGACCGGGTCGGGTCGCCTACCCTAAACCACGAACCGTGACCCGCTCACGATAGCCCACCAGCTTCCATCTTCTCTTGCGTTCAACGCTGGGGGCACCGGCTCTGATCTTGGCAACTTGCAACAACTTTTTGAGGGAGATCGGCTCGCCAATATCATTCAACGCCTCAAGAGAGGCCGCACTTATCAGAACGACATGGACAACGTCAATCACAATCCATTCACTCAGGAAATCAGGAATTCCTGCAACCCCCCGGATTTCAAATTTCCACAACTAGAGCCTTACAACAGCTGGACAGATCCTACCGTGCATCTCATGCACTACAAACAGCATATAGAAGTTCAATCGGCATCGGAAAACGTCATGGCTAAGTGTTTTCCCCTCTTTCTGACTGATATAGCAGCCATGTGGATTTGACAGCTAGAGGCGGAATCGATTAACAGCTGGAATATGTTGGTCGCTCGCTTCCTTGAACAGTTTCAGGTCCACATCGCTCGACCCAAGAACGTTATGTGAAACGACCCAAACTTCCTACTAAAGGAAAGCCCGGATTGCTTTGAGAACAACACACATCAGGACACAAACAGAAGAACATTTTATTTCTATTACAACAATTATTTCAGAGTACAAGAATATTTCGGAGTATGAATGAATAATATACATTGGAAATACAATATCGGAGTTTAAATTACATTTAAATAGCAGCGGAAAAATAATACAAAATACAACCGAAAGGAATACACGGATACAGAGCTTTCCGAATATCGCTTCAGCTGTAAACCAGGATCCTGTGAATATAATATCTACAAAACAAAAACTACTAGCTGCCCGTGTGGAAAATATGGGCACCCAGAGTTTAGGTTAAAACAATAAACTCTAGGTCAGTCATGGGACTGGTATGAGAACTAAAACAGTTATTAACTTTATTTTAAAGTTGGGTAAGTCAAGGGACCACGCCGCTATGGCGGAGTGGATTTCCTCCCAAGAATACCAGTGCATAAAAACAACGCAATGCTTCTAGAAAATGAAACCATTATAAGACTCAAGTCCCTTGCAACGAAAGCCGAAGGATAGAGTTTACCTTATAATGGTCAAAAATGCTTAATACGCGAAATTCATCTTTTACACTGTAAGTGCATAGTGTAGAAATCAATTTTTGAAAATAAATGTATCAATCTTAGGTGGCATAATATACTATGTAAGCGGCATAATATATTATGTCACCATATAAGTATACAACTGAAACCGTAAAGCTTGTATTGGAAAGTTGGGTTTCCATCATGATGGCTCCTGATTCGAAAGACAAATCGCATCATGTATCTCCATGGCTTACGTCTCGGCAAGAGAAAACACCGTAATACATTCTAACCGCACTTTGGAAGAACAATCTAGTGTTCTATCCTCATGGGCTTCGGTTGAAATAATTGCCCAATCTCAAGATGTGGAGCGACCACATCCAGCAACGCTCAGTTGACCCAATCCATGTATATATAAAGTATATTGGTCAACCTACTAATCAAACAAATCGTTCACCATCATACCGGGGTGTGAGGCTCGCGAAGTAACGATATACTCAAAGCTATGCTAATTGATGCCATGCTTTGATCTTCATTCTCAAGGCTCTGCTTTTCAACAAAAGTATTGATCATATGCATCTTAGCATGGCACAATGTCAGACCATACTATATCATTAATCATATACCAATATATAACAAGGTGTAAAGCAAGAGAATAAATTCTCCGCCACTAAACAGCAATATATGAAACAGAGATCAACGAATACAATATAAAGGAATACAATGTCAGACACATAATCTATTTACAAGTCCGTTATAGGCCTGAACGTAACCATATCCAGTAGATCTCCAAATACATCTGGATGATCACCAATTATTCCCTCATCTTGGGTATACGATCCAATCAAGATATCAAAACTCGTCCATACGATGTGAAACCCCCCGGTCTTCAGCCACCGTCTTCATCTTTGACTTTTAATCATCGTATGAATTATTCAGAATGGGTTAAACCCGGTCTTTTCGAATAAATCGCGCATCTTAAAATCATGTGCTATAAAAACACAAACTATGCCTCATTCCAGTCAAGAATATTCTTTGATTTAACTTAAACCAAATTAAGGTTCATTCAACTAGTCGGGAATAACGCCTTACCGAAGTAATCATTTATTATTATCCCGTTCCACCCTATTCAACACATGGAGTAAAATTGGTGGTACTCCATATCTAAACCCAAATGTGTTTCCGCTAAATTTAATTATCGTTTATCGTTTAAATCTAATTAAAGATTTAACTATCGCATGGAGTTAAAAACCGGTAGCACTCCATTTTTGGTCACTTATTGAATTTAGTAAATTCAATTACTTCAATCCTTCTTTAATCTAATTATAGATTTATTAAAACTCTATTTGGTTTTAATCTTCCAAAAATCATTATTTAATGATTATTCAATTTTAAGAAATTAATCTTATCTTAACTGGGTTAAAGAACAAATGTTCCTTAAAAAATTAGTTCACGGTAAACCCAAAATCATATCCTATTTAATTCCAATTTAATGTATTAAATTGAAAAAAAAAACTTTTCTTTAGTAAATTCCATTAAATCCCTAGTTAAAGGATTAATGAATTACAAATCACAATTTCACTGTTAATTGGGTTCTGAGAACTAACATCATTTAAAACATTGTTCACAATCAACCCAAAATCAATTTCCATTTAATATTTATTAACTGGAAAATATCCTTTAAATCTTAATTAAAAGATTTATTCTTTCTCAATTAGGTTCAAGAACAGTGTTATTTAAGACACCATTCACGATAAACCCAAAATCAAATTCGATATTTAATGTAAGGCTTTAAATAGAATTATATCGACTTATATTCAATATCAAATTCTAAAACCAACGGATATCATATCGGAAATAACGATATTAAATATCTTCCAAATTCCCAAAATAAGATCCGTATAATCACGGGATTTAATATTGAAATAATCCGTAGACAATTTCCATTCATATTCGTTCCAATATATTTATTGGAAATCTCTGGTTCTATTAAAACCATTTTAAATCCTTTTATTTATTATTTAAAAAAATCACTTATTTGACAAAAATATCTTTTATCTTTATAAACTTGGAATTTTCATCAAAAACCCTTTTAAAACATTTATTATGATTTTACATAATTTTTCCCTATTTTTAATTAAAAATAAGCCATTTTAATTTAAACGATGTTCCAGGTCATTTAACTACACAACCGCTATTTTTTTTCCAATTTGATTTAAACATTTCGGAAAATCTAACCGTTGGATTTCAAATCTTAAATACTCATTTAAAAGCTCTTTTCGATACGAACCCATAGGTTCTGGTTCCAGAAGAATCCGACGGTCGGTTCTTCCGCTATGTCTAATCAAAGTGTCGAAATTCGCGAACGGTCGGTGCGCGAAACGTTCCATTCAAACCATTATATATATATATTAATATATATTATCATCGATTTCCTTTCTAAACGTATTTTAAAATGTTTATAAATTCGTTTTGAAAATGATTCCAACTTATATTTAAATTTTAAAAAAATGAGTTGAATATTCTATATATTATCCTTTTTGAATAATATTATTTTCCAAAATATTAATTTTGAAATTTCTCTTTTAATATTCATAATTAAATGGAAAACGTAAATCGATAAATACGTTCGAGTTAAAATGGTGTTACTAGACTAAAAGCTCAATTCATTATCTTATCCATTTATATTTTATTATGGGCCAGACTTCTCACGTTAAGCCTACAACTTGCGAATGTTGGATGTGCCGGTTGGTTCCGGGCAGACTTATCCCACAAGTTGGGCTTAACCTCGTGTCATGGCTCAATTCGTATTTACGCACCTGGACCTCTCACATTAGGTTCAACATTTGTGGCTGCTGGATATGCCGGGCGGGTCCGGGCAGACTTATACCACAAATGTAACCTTACCTCGTATCCAAGTACAATTATAATTAATAACTATAATTAATTCACTGAAAATATTATTTTCATATATTATTTTAAATAAAGATATGATCTTTACATTAAATTGTTACTAATTTTATAAAATCCTTTGTTTCCGAATATCCTAACCGACGTTTCAATTTTTTAATGAAAAATTGAACTTTCTATATTATTATTATATTATAATAACAATCTTTTCAAAATGATCAAAATTTTGAAATCAAACCTTCTTATCTAAACATACTGACCGTAAAGATGTAATCTTTTTAATTGAATCCTTTTTATTATAACATTTAAACAATAAAGACATAATCTTCCTAATTCATACGTCAACTAATTCCATTAACTGAATATTAAATTAAAATATTCCTTTAATTCAAAATTGTAATGAGACCCAATCCATTACCATATAATTTTAATCATATGGATTTCAAACATCGCATTCATTCTAAAAAAATGATAAAACATTCAATAACAACTAAAGTGCATTTTAAACTAATCACAAGGGCGATGTGTAGTCAGAATATCAACCCAAGACCCATGTGGGGTTTCAACCAACACAAATTCAAATAATATATTATTAATTGTGCATTTGGACGATGTGTGAAAACTTATCGTCCAATCAACATAAACAAGTCAGGCAACTTGTAAATGGCAGTGTAAACATGTTTTAAATATCATAAATGTCATGACAACATGTTACATATTTCAAATTTCAAACAATTCACAACAGTCATCCAAATCAACATTTATCCAACAAACAATAATTCCAACGCAGATAATTAATTAATATTTAATAATGAAAATAATTAACTGTTCAAAAGCCTGAGTGAGATAAAAGTTCTCACATGACAATTTTTAACAAAGATGATTATTTTATCTAACATGATATTATGTGACCAAAAATGAGATTTTTTATTTTTGTTCCAATGCAACATTTATAACAAAAATGTTATTTTTATTCTTATGCAACATTTTCTAACAAAATGTTATCTCTCTTCTAATGCACATTTTATAACAAAAATGTTAATTCTTTTATAAAGCAACATTTATAACAAAAATGTTATTTACATTCTAATGTACATTTTATAACAAAAATGTGATTTATATTCTAACGTACATTTTCATAGCAAAAATGTGATTTTTATCCTAATGTACATTTTCATAGCAAAAATGTGATTTTTATTTTAAAGAAACATTTTCTAATAAAAAGGTATTTTTATCTAGATAAACATTTCTAATGAGAATGTCGTTTTTATTCACACAACGCATTTCTAATGAAAATGGTGTTTTTATTCACATAGCACATTTCTAATGAAAATGGTGTTTTTATTCTCATAACAGATTTCTAATGAAAATGGTGTTTTTATTCTTATAACACATTTAAACATAAATGTTAATTTTAATACTAACATAAATGACTTTTTAATTCTAATGTAATTGATATATTTAACTCTAATGTAATATTTCTAACCAAAGTGACATTTTCATCCTAATGTAATACTTCTTAACCAAAAGTGATATCGTAAATCTAAATAACATGGACTAACAAAAAATGATACTTTAACGTTAACACCACATGAACTAAAAATGATGTTTTATTTTCAACATGTTAACGATTATATTTCTAACATACAACAATATAATTCAGTGAATCATCACAACCACAAGCAATATAAATAGAAATATATTTAATTTTAATTTTTAAATCGAGAATTCTCACCTTACTTTCGAGCAGATCTAAAATCAAAGAGGTTTCAGAAATTGTTGCAATCTGTTCTAGAATGTGATATCGGGTGCCACTATTCCAATGTCTCCGAGATCGTCAAATTCTGAATTTGTTTGAATCAGATTTGGATGTGAAGAGGAGAGAAAGTTCTTCAAAATATTCTAAAGGATGTAGGTTTAATTCTTTATGGATGAAGAGAAATTGGAGGAGGAAGTTTTTAAGCCTTTAGGCCATTGAAGACGAAGAAAGAAGAAAAAGGAGGAGGCGGCTAAAGAATGAGATGATGGATTAGGGTTATGTTCTAACCTCCTGTTTATAATAAAATATTATTGAATAACCCTAAAGTCCCACTGATTTGTATGTTACAAAATAAAATGCTGACTAGGCATGAGGTAGCATCTCATTTCTTATTTAAACATGGATGTATGCATTAAAATAAGAAATGAAATAGGATGAAAAGAAAAAGAAAAAAAAAAGGAATAAATTTGTGATTTATTGTTTTATGCAAAGAAAGTTTATGACTTTCTAATTTCAAAACATATGATATTTACATTTCTCTCTTAAAAATATTATATCATTTACTTAGGCGGTAATTAAGTTCAGCTCATTTTTTTTTTCATTTAAGCCACATCAAAATACATTATAATATTGCTTAATGTTGATAATACCATGTTGATTGTTTTATAAAATCGAACTTATTTATACCATTAAATCAAATTAAATTTCTTTTTCCAAGTATTACTCAAACCAATATTTCATTCCATAATTTAAAATGTTAATGACATAATTTGGTTAATAAATTGATCTAATGACACCATATAATTTAAATTAACATTATCAACTGTATTCCATATCAGAAAATGTTAATTTGGAAAGCTATTTGTAAAATCAAATATTACTTTAATTAGCAAATGTTATCGAACCAAAGAATGTCGGTATTAGTAAGTCAATAACATTGGTAAGTCAACATATTTACGTAAATAAGACACTACATATTCACTAATTTGTCATTTAGCCAATAAATCGTTTCTTAATTAAATTTAGGAATTTTTCTAATTTTCCGCTGACAATTCATATAATGTCGTATTGAGTACATATATGTCATATATGCGCACATTTAACCACCGTTTAATAAATTCATTTTCTACATGCAATCAACATATAAATTTCCAAATATGCGCTAATCACTAGCGCGCCTTAAATGCCTTAATTTTAGCAATCGCACATTTTCAAATTCGTTAACTATGCATTAAATTATATAAATAAAATAGAATTAAATGTGTTCTCACAAATTAAAGGAATAAAAGTGGCAGAATGGATACAACATAAATGGAAATGAATTTTATAATGAATGGGCGCATACGATATATGGTCGAAGAAAATAAAGTGGAAGAAATATTATGTTTATAATTTATTTCTCTAAAAAGAGTTTAATAGGGGAACATGGCTTAAATTGAGGAGAAGTTATATGCGAAGGAAATGGAACGGGAAAGAATTAAAGACGATAGCCAACTCAATAAATGAGCAAATTTAACAAATTATGAATTATGGTTTATTACAAAAAAAAAAATTCAAATCGTTCACTAATAACATCATAATTTTATTTAGGACCAATTTAATAAAAAAAAAATTTAAAAAAGGAATTTTTAAATTCTGACTCATTTTTCCATAAAATTATTTAAAATAAAATTTTAAAACTGGGTCCAATTTTCCGGGTTGTTACAATCTCCCCCACTTAAAAATCTTTTCGTCCTCGAAAAGGAACGGAGCTGAAAGTTGTTTACTTAATTAACTCAATTTTCATTCCAATCAATTTTCAATTCAGTTCAATATTAAATTCAATTAAGCTAAATTTTTCATTCTTTCTTGTATTGGTTAAATTAATTTTATTTCTATGTTTTTATTTACATCTAAAATGTAAATAAAAAAATATATACTTTTTATTTCTATGTTTTTATTTACATCTAAAATGTAAATAAAAAAATATACTTTTTATTTCTATGTTTTTATTTACATCTAAAATGTAAATAAAAAAATATACTTTTTATTCACATCTACAATGTAGATAAAAATGTACTTTATATCTTCATGTTTTTATTTGCACTTACCTACAAATAAAAATGTACTTTATATATTCAGGTTTTTATTTGCAACTAATTTGCAAATAAAAATGTACTTCTATTCTATGGTTTTTATTTGCATACGGGTGGAAACCCGTGCGTTGCACGGAAGCATAGAGTACGGGGTGTTGTAGTTTGTATGGGAGCATAGAGTACGGGGTGTTGTAGTTTGCACGCGCGTGGTTGTTTGACGCTTTTCGCGCGTGGTTGTGGCACGCGCTTCGTGCGTGATCGATGCAAGTCATTTGCATGTCGATTGATGTTCATCAAATGTTATGTATATGTGGAGTAATTGTATATTTAAATTTTTATTTGTCGCAGGTTATTTAATGTAAATTGGAAGTGGATGAATGTAAAATGTCAGAATTATTTCAGTTGAGTAGTAAAAGATGCGCGAAATTGGCAACAGAATAATAAATGAAAGGGAAAAGTGTCATAATTAAAAACAAACTGCAAAAAACAAACTGCATAATACAAACTTATGCATACAAAGAAAAGACAGGTAAGTTTATATAGTGGTAACACAGGTGGGAAGTGAATGTAATTTATTAGAGGGGAATACAAACGGAATTGGTCAGTGTGGAAAGAAGGAAATGAGGTTATAATGGAGAAGCAGGTTGATTAATTCCTTGAACGCCTTACCAGATACTCTGCCTCGATCTTATCACAGTCTGCAAACTGCAGTGAAGAAAAAAAATGGTTAGAAAAGCAGTTTGTATGAAGTCGTAGTGGTAAGGTACCAAACTGAATAAGTAATTGCGAAAACACTTGTAATAGTGAAGAAAATAAGCACTTGCAAACAAATAAACTAACCAAAAAGATGGACATTGGTGATCGCGTCGGTGGCAGACCAAATATTTTTATTGCAAAGCATTTGTAGACAAAATAAAGGTGTAAAACTGCAGTAAGAATTTTTTTTAAAAAAAAAGTTTTAGTAAACTAACTTTTGAGGAGAAAAAATACGTATATTTGTACTCCAATTTTTTTTTTGTGAAATTACAGCAAAACCTCAGGATAAACGTCATTTGTTGTAGATGTTGTTGTGGTTGATTCTAGCAGAATTGAAATTCTACGGAATGCAGTGCATCTAGATAGAGCAACATACAGTTGTCCATGACTAAACACTTCGGTGCGTAAATCAATACCGACGTACTTCACAGATTGACCTTGTGCTTTATTGATAGTTAATGCATAAGCAAGCTTAATAGGAAACTGACGTCTTAACATGTTTATAGATAATTCTAAGGAAGATGGTTGAAGAGATATTCTAGGTATAAATACAAAATTACCAGCTTTATCTCCAGTAAGTATTTGAGCTTCAATTATTCATGTTGCACATCGGACTACTATCAACCTTGTTCCATTGCAGAGTCCCTCTTGTGGAGCTAGGTTTCTAAGCTGCATAATCGGGCATCCAACTTTAAGTTCAAGTTTTAATGGTGGTAATCCACTACACTCTAATGAATTCAGAAATTCAGTTGGGTAACAATCATTTTCCTCATTTTCCACTAACTTGTCAGTAAAAAGGAAAATATGAACATCACCAAAGCATTTTTGCAGACATGCAGAATTTATTGCGCTCACATCTTCGTTACGTGCTGAGAGAATAGTTATGTCCTTTAAAAAATCTGGAGATACTTGGTTGACAGTAAGTCATGGATAAACAGTGTCAATTAAGTTAGCAACACTACTGCATTTGTGCATCATTGATAGGTCAATGTGTTGTTCTGGCATTGATCCGATCTGTACAACTATAAATTTGATTAAAAGAACGATTATATTAAATAGACATAGAGTCGAACTATTATTATGATAGTAGTAGGAAATGAAAATGTAGTACCCTGGTTAGATATTCAGCAAAAGCACCACTCTCAACATCGTTGAAATTAGTCGCATATTTTTGTGTAAACATAAGACATGAACAACTGCCCATAACGGTGATCGACGTAACGTTGATGCAACAATATCTTCACGTGTTCCCTTTGGGATAACAGGTAAAATTTGGCGAAAATCTCCTCCTAAAACAACTGTCAGTCCACTGAAAGGCTGTGTGTTATTTCGAATATCTTTTAATGATCGGTCGACTGTTTTAACACAAAATCGATGTTGCATTGGTACTTCATCCCATATAATGAGACTTGCTTGTCTTATGAGCTTGGCTGTTGATGATTGTTTTGTAAATCCTCAAGTTGAGTCCTCTAAAATATTTAATGGTAGGGAAAATGTTGAATGCGTTGTTCTACCTCCAAGAAGTAGTAAAGAAGCAATACCTGATGAAGCAACGGTAAACACAATATGTCCTAGACTTCGACATTTGTCTGCAATTGTATTATATAAGTATGTTTTTCCAGTCCCAGCTCCATCATTTAAAAAAAAAGTTTTTCCGTCTCGATTTTGAACAGACGAAAATATTAATTCGTATGCTGTCCGTTGATCTTCGTTGAAAGTAAGAATATTTTTTTCCGCCTTCGCATCTTGTCCTTCATATTGTAGATGTTTGTGTTCCATTATAAGTCTACTTTGCACAGCAATTTCCCAGTTTTTAGTTGGCAGAGGCATTGGTGGAAAATCATGTAGACTTTTTCCTGATTCTTGGAGTAATTTGTTAAGAATATGTAAACCATAATCTTGGATTTCATATTCAGTAGGATTAGTAATGTGGAACAGATTTGTGATAGTGTGCCCTAAATCATCACAAATTTGTGTAGCAAATTTTGTCCAAAGGTTATGTGATCGTAAAGGGTAGCACTGAGTGAGAATAATGGAGAAAAGTCTTCTAAGTTGATATCCAGTGTTCATAATTGATGCCTCTTCCAAATATGTAACCCATTCTTCGTCATCTTCAAGCATACCTTTAGCAACGCTTGCATCTTTAAATGTTTCATGAACTTCGCCATTAACTGTTCGTAAATCCTCAAAAGATGTTGGACCTGTACAAATGGTAAGTAGTAGTCGTAGAAAAAACTGCTCACCAGAGTTCGGACTTGCAAAATACATTCCCCCTATAGCTTTGGAACTTGCACTTCGTGGGGACCATATATGTGTCTCTTTATTCCATGTATAAAACTCTGGAAATTGTTGATATGTATATTTTGTTGATTCTGGATGTGCTGCATAGAATTTGAAGAACTCAATTAATGTGGAAGTTTGGATTTCTGCCCTTAATTTGATTGCATCCACAGATTCTGTCGGATCGAAGGTGACCTGGTGCGTTCCAGGTAGATGTAGCTGTAGACGAATAACTGCTGGTTTTTCCTCATCCATACGGTAACAAAAAATATGCCATGCAGCTTCAGGAGGGCATATGTTTCTGGAGTCAAGATACTGCTTAATTTCATCTTCCTCACCCACAACAACAGTAGTTCGATCGTGAACCTTATATATATACTTATGTCTATATTTTACAGCCCGTACACTTGCATATCCTTCAACATTTATATGACAATTAAACATTTCAGAAAGTTTTGGATTATAAGGAACTACGTCACTATTATCCACAGAAATACCCCTTATTTCAAAAGATTTTCCGTCATTGCGCCGACGATATATTAGATATCCGTCTTTATCCATTGATGTATTATCATCCCACTCCCTTAGATACCGCTTCGAACATTTTCCACACATGGAGCTTGCATATTTCCCTTGCATGGTCCATGTATCATACACCTTCTAATGGTTTCAAAAAGTAATGGACGTTCCTTTTCGTCAGGAAACTCTGCAGAAATCAAACTATCTACTTGATCCACTGTTCTTAATTTGTCTGCGGATTGTAGAAAAAAAAGTGCATGCATATGCGGCAATCCCTTTTTTTGGAACCCTATAGTGTACACATGTGCAACAACTGAACCAAAAATATGATTTTTATAAATTTCATCCATCAAATTTCTGCGTTTCAATTCAAATACCCGAGCGATAATGTCTAGACGATCGTTGGGTCTTTGGTTTGATTTCAAAGCTTGCTCAATTTCTGTCTAATTTGGATTCGCAGTCATTGTTAAGAAGATATCTGGGTGATTGTTATATCTTGTTATTGGTAGGGAGTCTTGATATATTTCATACATATGTCTAGGAGTACCAATATAAGAGGACGGTAAGACAAATCGCTTACCAATTTGATCTGCTTGTAAGATTCTACATCAGTAATTCCACAGTACAGATCCCTACGAAGCTCAGTTTGATGAGTCCTAGCCCAATATAACCGATTTTGTTTGGTACATGCCCAAGCATCTACAACGAATTCTTGAAATAATTTACGTGCACGTGAAATTGTGGAATATTCACCCTCTCTTTCAAAGAGCCGATAACTATAATATGGTTGTTGTGTCAGTCTTTTGGTATCAGGAATGTTTAAAGAGGGATTCCATTTCATATGGTTAACATCCCAACCAAGATCACCATGGGGAAATAGAAGGACATAATGAAGGGGTAAGTACGCAGGATGACATTCGCTGATCCGTTCCAAATGTGAACCTCCTTTCAAGTGTATTACAATATCTCTAGTTCCACAAATTTGAGATCCATCTCCAGGTAAGATAATAGCTATTTCATCCGTTGTTGGCATGTTATAGACACATTTGTCATTTGTCTGATTGTAATGAAGACGCAAGGGAAGATTTTGGGCTGCATCAGTTGAGTTTTTCAAAATATAATAAGCCTGACGATATAATTTTGCGAATTCATTGTCCCGCAAAAGAACACATTGTATTATTTCCAAAACTTGTCTATTAAGATGTTGGTTTCTTTCATGTCTAAATGTCAATGCAGCAGTAGGATCATACATACATACATATATATATATATATAGTTGAGAATATACAGGGGGATTGCAATATCAAGCAGCAAAGCACCCGTTCTATGTCGCAGTTCTCCATGTATTGTGAACGACTTTATCCCACATGTACCGAGAGTTCTATCATCTAATGTGCTGCCAAGACTTGTGAATGCATTTGCAGAATTATACTCACGAATGTGTTGCAAAAAAGAAGTAGATAAAGAGTCGTTTCCTTCATATAACTGTCGTAATTCCGTCGGAGGTTGTGATAATGGAGGTAACTTTACTTTTCCAGACTTACAACATGTTCCAAAAATGGGATTACATAAAGGAGATTTTGACAAACGTTCGTCGATCCAATGAAGTGCTCTATAAAATGGGCATGGTATGTTCATTAAGCCAAGGGAATGACGTTCAATGTGTTGCGCGCGGTAAATCCTTTCTTGTTCCCTGCGTAGCTTTTGAGCAATGGAGCGATTTGATAACGGTGTAACCAAGCCATCTTCAGTTAACCTAATGGAGATGAATATATTATGAGTGAAGTGACGGTTGTATGTATATAGATTTTATGGTTGGGACATGGTATAGGCACGAATTGATTGGCTGCAAACAATAGTAGACTTACATTTGAGTGTTAAGTTGAGTAGATGAGGAGGGAAAAAGTGTTGCATCTTCGCTGGAGTTATATTCTGCACCACCGATCACTTGTGAAGATTGGGTTACACCATTAGTTGCATCATGGAAGCTGAAGAGGGAAGATTGAATACCGAGTTTTGAGATTCCGTTCCCGAAGTTGTTGCATTTTTGTCAGTCTTTCTTTTTGTATACGCAAAGTTTAAGCAATTGAGCGCCTTGATGGCCTAGTTGCAGCAAAGATTAATTTTGCATGTGTTAGAAGAAAATAAAATCAAAGATAAATACATAGCATGTTAATATGGTAGATTTAGAAAATAAATATGATAGAAAGTTTATTTCATGAGCAAATACAGGAATTATGAGTAGAGTGTGCACATACATGTTGGTTGTAGTGCTTGTAGAGGTCTCAATATCATTGTTATCAGCATCAATGAGAAAAATGGTATTAGTACTCTGCAGAACGGAACAAACGTGGTTAATGATTTGCATCGAATGTACATATAAGATATATGTTTACCAAATCTTGTGACGCTTTCGATGTCCTGCAGACGTAGTAGGGGTACGATTGGTTATATAAACCAAAATACGTTTGTCCGCATTTTCCATATCTACTACTGTCAGTTGCCAAATAAATTTGTGGTTAGTTATAAAGAGTTAGAGCTGAAGGTAAAACAAATTTGAATCGGTGAACAATAATGTTAAATTCAATTTGTAAACCTTTATAGCAAACTGGTTTAACAAAATGCATAATATGTATATCCATTTTCAGTTCGTAACATATAGAAGCACGTGAGGAGAAATATTTATAGTAAAAATTGAACTATTAATGAGCACCAGGTCAGCAGCAGTAGCAAACAGGTTATAACCATTGAAATATATAAGCAGTCGTTATATAAGCAATCAGTGAGAAAGAATACAAAGGCAGACGGAAATGAATCCAGGAAAGAAAAAAAAATTGAAGTTCAAATAAGTAAATAAAAGTGTAACCTGAGTAGGAAGTTAACTTCAGTGGGTACACCGGTGATGGAGAATGGGAGCAGTAAAATGTTAGGTCGAAATAGTGGAGAAGACAAAGTAGGCAGGGTTTATGTATCTTGTTGGGGAGTATTGATTGGAAAATGAATAGTTTATTTGTGCAGTTAGGGAAGAAGAAAGCATGTAGACGTGTATAGGAAGGAAGGGTAGGAGAAAATATTGGTAAATGGATGTCGTGGATCACAGAATATAATTTGGTTGCTGGTATGATAATATTTCACGTCTGCAAGTATGATAAATAATAATTTATTTAGGAAGGACACTGTTAAAATGACAATAGATTTTTATATTTACACAGTATAAGATACTGTTAATATGTCAATAATAGGATATATATATATTAGTAATTAATGCTGTTGGATATATTTCTAATTTTAACACATGTTATTTTAATTGAAGGTACAAATGGTAATGAAATAATCATGGATAGTGGTAGCAACAATTAATGATACTAACATAGAAACTTACGTTTTTTCATGCATAGTTTAGACTTCTTTTCTGATTTCTGATTTCAGACTTGTTTTTATTCATATGTAGCTTTAAAGTTAGTATTACGTTAAGATGTATGATCTAGAATTACATTGTTGTTGCTGGCTATGTACACGTAACTTCAGATGCATATAACCAATGAATCATTCCCTTTAATGCCCAAATTTACTGAATAAATGGACATACAAACAATATTTTAACTAATTAATTTAAAAGCAGGTAACATGTTACGTATGCAACAAAGAAACATCATACTATCAAAGATAATTGATCTATAAACAGGCTGTCAACATAACGGAAGCAAGTTCTCCATACCCCGTGGTAATCAATATACGAAGGCGTATGTGAAATATTTGTTATGTCAGCCAAGAACAATAGGATGAAAAAAATGTCGTGGACCACAACATATAATTTGACTACTGGTATGATAATATTTCACGTCTGCAAGTATGATAAATAATAATTTATTTAGGAAGGACACTGTTAAAATGGCAATAGATTTTTATATTTACACAGTATAAGATACTGTTAATATGTCAATAATAGGATATATATATTAGTAATTAATGTTGTTGGATATATTTCTAATTTTAACACATGTTATTTTAATTGAAGGTACAAATGGTAATGAAATAATCATGGATAGCGGTAGCAACAGTTAATGATACTGACATAGAAACTTACGTTTTTCATGCACAGTTTAGACTTCTTTTCTGATTTCTGATTTCAGACTCGCTTTTATTCATATGTAGCTTTAAAGTCAATATTACGTTAAGATGCGTGATCTAGAATTACATTGTTGTTGCTAGCTATGTACACATAACTTCAGATGCATATAACCAATGAATCATTCCCTTTAATGTCCAAATTTACTGAATAAATGGCCATACAGATAATATTTTAACTAATTAATTTAAAAGCAGGTAACATGTTACGTATGCTACATAGAAACATCATACTATCAAAGATAATTGATCTATAAACAGGCTATCAACATAAAGGAAGCAAGTTCTCCATACCCCGTGGTAATCAATATACGAAGGCGTATGTGAAATATTTGTTATGTCAGCCAAGAACAATAGGATGAAACAAATGTTCATCATCAAGTTTTTATAGGTGGTCAGTTAAAAAAAGACCCAAGATACAATGGCAAAGTAAACAAACAGTTATTATATAGAACAGAAGGTAGAATGTACAAAAAAATAAACGGCAATGACAAATAGTGAAACAACAAAAAGTAAATAAAAAAATAAAGTCAACATTAAACTGGATAAGTACATCATGAGGAATAAAAGTGTACATAGGAAGTTAGAAACAGAAAGTAAATATGAGTCGACAACATGAGCGGGTGCACAAAGAAAACGACTAAAACACATTTTCCATAAACATTTGCTCAAGTACATGGAAAAACGTGTAGCAAAACACAAAATTATGCATGGGTGCACTTATGTATAAGAGTTACATAAGGGAAATGGGTACAAAGAGAAATACAGCTAGGTGTTTATACCGGAAATGCAAATGAGAAACAAACATAATTTATTAGTGCAGAATACATCCTCAATTTCATAAATTTAGAAAAAAGAAAACTGATGCCAGATACTCTGCCCGGATCCTGTCACAGTCCGTAAACTACAGCTTAAAAGAAATTGGTTAGTAAAGGAATACGTATGATAAATATAGTTGTATGAATGGTTGGAAAAAAATTGTATCAAACCACTGCATTCAAATGAGCTTCGTCTTCGTTATGCGTATGTTGTGGAGTAGTAGGCGGAAGATCATGAGCTTGATTTTCGTTCTGAAAATCGTTGGGTTGAACTTGAGGAGCAGTAGGAGATGGGACATTAGTCACAGTTGTGGTGGTTTCATAGCTGGTTGATTTATGGGGTATAGTTAGACGTGTGCTTTTACATTTATGTTTTTGTACTGAAATGGGTAATGGAGACTGTTTGGTTGGCACAGAAAGCTTGGACTGCACAATTTAATGTAAATGGGCTAAGCAGATGTAAAAAAAAAAGTAGCAGTTAAGTTAGAAGAAGAGAATTACCTTAGTCATGATGTGTTAGGAAGAGAACAAAACCGAGGAGTAAAAAATAGAGGCTATGAATGTGGAAGGAAGAGTATGTTAAATTTTATGAGTCTAACTTAGTATATATTGAAGGAGCAATTAAAATAATGTCCATAACTGCATTTTTCTATAAAACTGATATTATATTTGATTTTCGTAATTGGAACAGGTTTAAAGGCTACAAACATGAAATGCCAGTATTTTTAACATTTAATGCTAAATTATATCACCAAAATAATATAGTAACTTTTTGATAAAGACCCGATGAAGATGTAAATATATAGAACCTTTCTGATTATCCACAAATCTTTTGAAATGCAATTTCACTCCATTGTACTGAAATATAAACAATTTCACGTATATAGCAACATCAAAATCATACCTAACATAAGGCAATATTCAAGAGGTATTCACAACATGTTAAATTGATCCATTTAATGCTAAATTATATCACCAATAATATAGTAACTTTTAGATAAAGACCCTATGAAGATGTAAATATACAGAACCTTTCCGATTATCTACAAATCTTTTGAAATGCAATTTCACTCCATTGTAATCGAAATATAAACAATTTCACTCCATTTTTATATGGTAATCTTTTGATATAGCATTTTTAAACTTTCAAATATATTTTGAAGCTTTTAGCTCCCAACCCATTTAGTGCTAATTTCATAGTTTAAATTGGGTATCATTAGAATATTGATAGTGATTGGCTCTTATATAGAATGAAATGGATTTGCACACTTTTATCTTTTCATTTAAGCTATTTATTGCATGCATGAGATGCTAGGAATGTGTATCAGTAAACAAAATTTAATTCATACAACAGTTTATGTTATGTAACTTCTTTGCTATATACACGACCAATTTACATTAAATATGAGTATGTATGCTCGCATGTCTCCAAAACGTATATAGCAACATCAAAATCATACGTAACATAAGGCAAGATTCAAGAGGTATTCACAGCCTGTTAAATTGAGCCATTTAATGCTAAATTATATATAGCAACATCAAAATCATACGTAACATAAGGCACGATTCAAGAGGTATTCACAGCATGTTAAATTGAGCCATTTAATGCTAAATTATATATAGCAACATCAAAATCATACGTAACATAAGGCAAGATTCAAGAGGTATTCACAGCATGTTAAATTGAGCCATTTAATGCTAAATTATATATAGCAACATCAAAATCATACGTAACATAAGGCACGATTCAAGAGGCATTCACAGCATGTTAAATTGAGCCATTTAATGCTAAATTATATATAACAACATCAAAATCACACGTAACATAAGGCAAGATTCAAGAGGTATTCACAGCATGTTAAATTGAGCCATTTAATGCTAAATTATATATAGCAACATAATTTCAAATATATTTTGAAGCTTTTAAGTCCCAACCCATTTAATGCTAATTTCATAGTTGAAATTGGGTATCATTAGAATATTGTTAGTGATTGGCTCTTATGATTTGCACATTTTTATCTTTTCATTTAATCTATTTATTGCATGCATGCGATGCTAGGAATGTGTATCAGCAAACAAAATATAATTCATACAGCAGTTTATGTTATGTAACTTCTTTGCTATATACATGACTGACTTACAGTAAAGATTTCGTATGTATGCTCAACTGACTCCAAAAGGTATATAGCAACATCAAAATCATAAGTAACATAAGGTAAGATTCAAGAGGTATTCACAGCATGTTAAATTGAGCTAACCACATCACATGAAATATATATTTTTCATAGAAAGCAAATGCAGAGAGGATAAAAATAAATATGACAGACTTTGATACAGGATATATATTAAAACTTATCACCAACATTTAAACATATTTTTAAGTACACGTAAAAAAGTGTAATTATCGATCACCACGTCCTTACTCCAATGTGCTGAGTGCAAGTTAAGCTGCAAAAAGGAGTAAATAAGCAGTTGGTTAAAACGAAAAATGTACTTATTTTAGTACGTAAAATATAAGCAGTAAATTGTCTTACCGTAATTCTTTTTAATGGCTATTCAGTAGTTTGCCGATTATTCATTGTATCCTCTTTATAGGCCAGTATTGCACTATCCCATATCTGTAATGTGATATGAAAAATGTAATATTAATTGATAATTAAATTAACGAGTATATGAACACATGAGAAGAGGTTATACTTCACTTCCTAGACTTGTTTCTCTGTCTTGGTCATGTGCTTCTCCGAATTTGTATAGGCCGGTCTGGGTAAACATGTCGACCCTTCAAGATATGGGTAGATGTTATGTACTGATAATATCAAATTAAAATATGTAAGCATATAACTAAAAGATAAACACTTACATGATTGTCAAACACAATGACATTAACCCCATATTCATGTAGCAAACATACAATTTTGGAAACAATATAATCTCCATCCGCCCAAAGATTTATGTGAATGATGAGATTATTAAATATTTTTGTTGCTTGTCGTCGCGCATCGTGTACACAGGACATAATCATCGTGTACGATAAGTGAATTGGTAAGCGGAAAAATGTTGAGCGGGAAGATTAGAATGCGTGAATTGGGTGGAGATGAGATTAAATGAGAAGAGAAGGTGAAGTTGCGACTTGCGAGAAGAGAAGACATAAAAGGTTATCTACAAATATATAAAAAGGGTTGGTGGAAGAAAGAATTTAGAGCGGAGTGGAGGAAGACGTGGGAACGTGAAAGTGGGAGAGCAAAGTTACTAATACGCGTGATAACTAAATATAAGGCAAATGCGGATGAGGTGACAATCAAAATATCAAAGAATGTGTTTAAATTAGGACGGTGGATTTGTTTTTGCGGGATTAAGTCTGAACCACTCTGTCTTGTTGTTTGTCCAAGGGGGGAATATTATTATATAGATAAAAATGCAAATAAAAATGTACTTCTTTTTCTATGAATTCTCATGACATATAAAAGTAATATATTTGTTTTATCGACAAGTCTGATTCAACAAAACAAATAAAGGTGATATTTTGTCTAACTTAACATTTTATAACTAAATGGTATTTTAACCAATCCTAACATTTAATAACTAAAATGTTATCTTATCAATCTTAGCATTTTATACCTGAAATGGTATTTTCATCCATCTTAACATATTATAACTACAATGTTATTTTCATCAATCTTAACACTTTTCTATTTAACCAAACAAATATTTTGTTTTTCACCTTTTTCTATTTAAACAAAATGAACATTTTGTTTTCACTCTTTTCTTTTACAGGTTTTATTTACATGAGAAATGCAACATTTTAAAATGAAAATGTTATATTTCTTACATATGTAAATTTTAAACTAAAAATGTTATTTCTTTCTAATGTCACATAAAATAATATTTTATATGTAAATATTTTCCTATGAATTCTAATGTCAAATAAATGAATATTTATTGTAAACAATTTCCTATGTTATTCAAATGACAAATAAATGGTTATTTATTTGCAAACAATTTTCTATGTATATTAATGACACATAAATGCACCTTTAAGTTTTGCTTAATCCAATTCAACAAAAATGACAATTTTATCAATTCTAATACAATAATAATGACAATCTTATTTGGTTGATTCTAATCGGGTAAAAACAGCGCCAGGGCCGCCCACTGACCCGAAGCGTCGTCCTATTATATTGGGCTATTTTTTTTAAATAGATAAAATAGTGATAAATCGTTATAAATGAATATTAACGATATGAGATGATTTAGATAATAATTATGCGAGAATTATTTGAAAAGACCGAGTTCAACTCATTTCGAATAATTGCACGACGATTAAATAAAAGATGTAGAAGACGGTGATTGAAGACCGGCGATCTTCACATCGAATGGACGATGACTACTGATGCCTTGGACTGACTTGCTCCCAGGAAGGGGTTGAAGCAGTAGTTGTCCGTAGTTCTCCGGACGTATGTGTTGATTGTTCGGATAAGAGAGAACCTCTCAGGTGTCTCCGGTTTCATTCAGACCCAGAACGGACTTGTAAATGGATGCGGGTCTGACATTGGAATTTATTTCATGTAATTAAATCGATTTTAATTAATGTATGTCTGTTTGGTGGTGGAGAATTTATTCTCTACTTAACACCCTGATATATATTAGTAGTTATCGATAGCATGGCATGAATTGTCAATGTGGCACGCCAAGATGCAGATGATCAAGGCTTTTGTTGAAAAGCAGGGCCTTGTGGTTGATGATCAAAGCATAGCCTGTTTAGGCATAGCTTTGAGTATAGTGTGACTTCGCAAGCCTCACAGTTTGTAACGATACATGTTTTGCCCGACCCTAATCGATCGCTAGATCGATCAAAATCGTTCAAAACCCACATACGTTAACTTTGGGAATACAATACGTTAGAACAATAACAACAGACTTTTATTACATCATACTAATGCAACACTAGAGTACAGAATATCAAAGTACATTGATAAATAAATACAACAAAAGAAATTTTTTACATTAAATAAAATACAGTGCAACGGAAGACTTAAATTGATACAGCAGAAGGCTATCAATGCTCTGGACACAGCTTTAAGCTTCGATCTAGTATCCTGCTAAAGAGAATAGATATCTGCAAAAGCTACTCGACAGCCCGTGTGGAAAAGGGGGCACCCGAGTTTGCCAGTGAAACAAACTACAGGCCAGTCATGGGACTGGTATGAGAAATATAACTTAACTAATCTAATAATAAGGCTAATCACAGGACCACGCCGCTAACGTGGAACGGGTTTACTCCATTGGATTGCCAGGGCTGGTAGGTCACTGACACCACTCTAGCTAGAAAGAAACGTGTGCACTCCCTACAGTCCATATCCAATATACTGGATAGATATAGAATCACACTCTACTCGCCCAGAGATGATTCTGATGATGAGCATGACATCATCAACGTTTATGTTCGAGTATTCGAATGTGGGATATCTATATATTTCCAATTGACTGGTATGAGAACCAAAACTAGCTAGGATTTATTGTTGTGATTTGCACTGAAATATGATTTTTGATTATATATAAAAGTTATTTATATTTGAAAAGTTAATCACCTAATTGATTGCTGGTTGTGATGTTTGATAATTAGTTTAACTAATTAAAATATTGAAATGAAAATTAATTTCACCAATATGAGAAAGAATGATAAATTTAGCTTAATTGAATTTAATATTGAACTGAATTGAAAATTGATTAGAATGAAAATTGAGTTAATTAAGTAAACAACTTTTAGCTCTGTTCCTTTTCGAGGACGAATTTTTTTTTAAGTGGGGGAGATTGTAACAACCCGGAAAATTGGACCCAGTTTTAAAATTTTATTTTAATAAATTTTACGGGAAAATGAGTAAGAATTTAAAAATTCCTTTTTAATAAATAAATAAATTAAATTAGTGCTAAATAAAATTATGATGTTATTAGTGAACGATTTAAAAAAAATTGTAATAAACCATAATTCATAATTTGTTAAATTTGCTCATTTATTGAGTTCGCTACCGTCTTTAATCCTTTCCCGTTCCATTTCTTTCGCATATAACTTCTCCTCGGTTTAAGCCATGTTCCCCTATTAAACTCTTTTTAGGGAAATAAATTATAAACATAATATTTCTTCCACTTTATTATCTTCAACCATATATCGTATGTGCCCATTCATTATAAAATTCATTTCCATTTATGTTGTATCCATTCTGCCACTTTTATTCCTTTAATTTGTGAGAACACATTTAATTCTATTTTATTTATATAATTTAATGCATAGTTAACGAATTTGAAAATGTGCGGTTGCTAAAATTAAGGCATTTAAGGCGCGCTAGTGAATAATGCATATTTGGAATTTTATTTGTTGATTGCATGTAGAAAATGAGTTTATTAAACGGTGGTTGAATGTGTGCATATATGACATATATGTACTCAATACGACATTATATGAATTGTCAGGGGAAAATTAGAAAAATTCCTAAATTTAATTAAGAAACGATTTATTGGCTAAATGACAAATTAGTGAATATGTAGTGTTTTATTTACCTAAAAATGTTGACTTACCAATGTTATTAACTTACTAATACCGACATTCTTTGGTTCGATAACATTTGCTAATTAAAGTAATATTTGATTTTGCAAGTAGCTTTCCAAATTAACATTTTTTGATATGGAATATAGTTGATAATGTTAATTTAAATTATATGGTGTCATTAAATCAATTTATTAACCAAGTTATGTCATTAACATTTTAAAATATGGAATGAAATATTGGTTTGAGTAATACTTGGAAAAAGAAATTTAATTTGATTTAATGGTATAAATAAATTCGATTTTATAAAACAATCAAGATGGTATTATCAACATTAAGCGATATTTTAATGTATTTTGATGTGGCTTAAACGAAAAAAAAAGAGTTGAACTTAATTACCGCCTAAGTAAATGATATAATATTTTTAAGAGAGAATTGTAAATATCATATGTTTTGAAATTGGAAAGTCATAAACTTTCTAACAATTCGCATTAAACAATAAATCACAAATTTATTCCTTTTTTTTCTTTTCATCCTATTTCATTCCTTATTTTAATGCATACATCTATGATTAAATAAGAAATGAGATGCTACCTCATGCCTAGTAAGCATTTTATTTTGTAACATACAAATTAGCAGGACTTCAGGGTTATTCAATAACATTTTATTATAAACAGGAGGTTAGAACATAACCCTAATCCATCTTCTCATTCTTTAGCCGCCTCCTCCTTTTTCTTCTTTCTTCGTCTTCAATGGCCTAAAGGCTTCAAAACTTCCTCATCCAATTTCTCTTTATACATAAAGAATTAAACCTACATCTTTAGAATATTTTGAAGAAATTTCTCTCCTCTTCACATCCACATCTGATTCAAACAAATTCAGAATTTGACGATCTCGGAGACATTGGAACAGTGGCACCCGATATCACATTCTAGAGCAGATTGCAACAATTTCTGAAACCTCTTTGATTTTAGATCTGTTCGAAAGCAAGGTGAAAATTCTCGATTTAAAAATTAAAATTAAAATATATTTCTATTTATATTGCTTGTGGTTGTGATGATTCGCTGAACTATATTGTTGTATGTTAGAAATATAATCGTTAACATGTTGAAATTAAAACACCATTTTTAGTTCGTGTGGTGTTAACGTTAAAGTATCATTTTTTGTTAGTCCATGTTATTTAGATTTACAATATCACTTTTGGTTAAGAAATATTACATTAGGATGAAAGTGTCACTTTGGTTAGACATATTACATTAGAATTAAATATACCAATTACATTAGAATTAAAAAGTCATTTATGTTAGTATTAAAATTAACATTTATGTTTAAATGTGTTATAAGAATAAAAACACCATTTTCATTAGAAATGTGTTATGAGAATAAAAACCCCATTTTCATTAGAAATGTGCTATGTGAATAAAAACACCATTTTCATTAGAAATGTATTGTGTGAATAAAAACGACATTTTCATTAGAAATGTTTATCTAGATAAAAATACCTTTTTGTTAGAAAATGTTTCATTAAAATAAAAATCACATTTTTGCTATGAAAATGTATATTAGGATAAAAATCACATTTTTGCTATGAAAATGTACGTTAGAATATAAATCACATTTTTGTTATGAAATGTACATTACAATGTAAATAACATGTTTGGTATAAATGTTGCTGTATAAAAGAAATAACATTTTTGTTATAAAATGTGCATTAGAAGAGAGATAACATTTTGTTAGAAAATGTTGCATAAGAATAAAAATAACGTTTTTGTTATAAATGTTGTGTTGGAACAAAAAATCTCATTTTTGGTCATAGAATGTCATGTTAGATAAAATAATCATCTTTGTTAGAAATTGTCATGTGAGAACTTTAATCTCACTCAAGCTTTTGAATAGTTAATTATTTTTATTATTAAATATTAATTAATTATCTGTGTTGGAATTATTGTTTGTTGGATAAATGTTGATTTGGATGACTGTTGCGAATTGTTTGAAATTTGAAATATGTAACATGTTGTTATGACATTTATGATTTTTAAAACATGTTTACACTGCCATTTACAAGTTGCCTGACTTGTTTATGTTGATTGGACAATAAGTTTTCACACATCGTCCAAAGGCACAATTAATAATATATTATTTGAATTTGTGTTGGTTGAAACCCCACACGGGTTTTGGGTTGATATTCTGACAACACATCGCCCTTGTGATTAGTTTAAAATGCACTTTGGTTGTTATTGAATGTTTTATCATTATTATATAATTAATGCGATGTTTGAAATCCATATAATTAAAATTATATGGTAATGGATTGGGTCTCATTCCAATTTTGAATTAAAGGAATATTTTAATTTAATATTCAGTTAATGGAATTAATTGACGTATGAATTAGAAAGATTATATCTTTATTGTTTAAATGTTATAATAAAAAGGATTAAATTAAAAAGATTACATCTTTACGGTCAGTATGTTTAGATAAGAAGGTTTGATTTCAAAAATTTGAACATTTTGAAAAGATTATTATTATAATATAATAATAATATAGAAATTTCAATTTTTCATTAAAAAATTGAAATGTCGGTTAGGATATTCGGAAACAAAGGGTTTTATAAAATTAGTAACAATTTGATGTAAAGACCATATCTTTATTTTAAAATAATATTTTCAGTGAATTAATTATAATTGTACTTGGACACGAGGTTAGATTACATTTGTGGTATAAGTCTGCCCGGACCCGCCCGGCATATCCAGCAGCCACAAATGTTGAACCTAATGTGAGAGGTCCAAGTGCGCAAATACGAATTGAGCCATGACACGAGGTTAAGCCCAACTTGTGGGATAAGTTTGCCCAGAACCAACCGGCATATCCAACATTCGCAGGTTGTAGGCTTAATGTGAGAGGTCTGGCCCATAATAAAATATAAATTAATATGATAATGAATTGAGCTTTTAGTCTAGTAACGTCATTTTAACTCGAACGTATTTATCGATTTACATTATCCATTTAATTATGAATATTAAAAGAGAAATTTCAAAATTAATATTTTGGAAAATAATATTATTCAAAAAGGATAATATTTAGAATATTTAACTCATTTTATTTTAAATTTAAATATAAGTTAGAATCATTTTCAAAACGAATTTATAAACGTTTTAAAATACGTTTAGAAAGGAAGTCGGCGATAATATATATTAATATATATAATGGTTTGAATGGAACGTTTCGCACAGCGACCGTTCGCGAATTTCGATACTTTGATTAGACATAGCAGAAGATCCGACCGTCGGATTCTTCTGGAACCGGAACCTATTGGTTCGTATCGAAAAAAGCTTTTAAATGAGTATTTAATATTTGAAATCCAATGGTTAGATTTTCCGAAATGTTTAAATCAAATTGGAAAAAAAATAGCAGTCGTGTCCTGGAACGTTGTTTAAATTAAAATGGCCTATTTTTAATTAAAAATAGGGAGAAATTATGTAAAATCATAATAAATGTTTTAAAAGGGTCTTTGATGAAAATTCCAAGTTTATAAAGATAAAAGATATTTTTGTCAAATAAGTGATTTATTTATTTATTTTAAATAATAAATAAAAGGATTTAAAATGGTTTTAATAGAACCAGAAATTTCCAATAAATATATTGGAACAAATATGAATTGAAATTGTGTATAGATTATTTCAATATTAAATCCCGTGATTATACGAATCTTATTTTGGGAATTTGGAAGATATTTAATATCGTTATTTCCGATATGGTATCCGTTGGTTTTAGAATTTGATATTGAATATAAGTCGATATAATTATATTCAAAGCCTTACATTAAATATGAAATTGGATTTTGGGTTTATCGTGAACGGTGTCTTAAATAACACTGTTCTTGAACCTAATTGAGAAAGAATAAATCTTTTAATTAAGATTTAAAGGATATTTTCCAATTAATAAACATTAAATGGAAATTGATTTTGGGTTGATTATGAACAATGTTATAAATGATGTTAGTTCTTATAACCCAATTAACAGTGAAACTGTGATTTGTAATTCATTAATCCTTTAAATAGGGATTTAATGGAATTTTCTAAAGAAAAGTTTTTTTCAATTTAATACATTAAATTGGAATTAAATAGGATATGATTTTGGGTTTACCGTGAACTATGTTTTAAGGAACATTTGTTCTTTAACCCAGTTAAGATAAGATTAATTTCTTAAAATTGAATAATCATTAAATAATGATTTTTGGAAGATTAAAACCAAATAGAGTTTTAATGAATCTTTAATTAGATTAAAGAAGGATTGTAGTAATTGAATTTACTAAATTCAATAAGTGACCAAAAATGGAGTGCCACCAGTTTTTAACTCCATGCGATAGTTAAATCTTTAATTAGATTTAAACGATAAACGGTAATTAAATTTACCGGAAACACATTTGGGTTTAGATATGGAGTACCACCAGTTTTACTCCATGTGTTGAATAGGGTGGAACGGGATAATAATAAATGATTACTTCGGTTAGGCGTCATTCCGGACTAGTTGAATGAACCTTAATTTGGTTTAAGTTAAATCAAAGAATATTCTTGATTGGAACGAGGCATAGGTTATGTTTTTATAGCACATGATTTTAAGATGCGCAATTTATTCGGAAAGACCTTGTTTAACCCATTCTGAATAATTCATATGACGATTAAAAGTCAAAGATGAAGACAGTGGCTGAAGACCAGGGGTTTTCACATCGTATGGACGATTTCTGATATCTTGATTGGACCGTAACCCAAGATGAGGGAATAATTGGTGATCATCGAGACGTATTTGGAGATCTACCGGATATGGCTTCGTTCAGACCCAGAACAGACTTATAAATGGATTGTGTGTCTGATATTGTATTCCTTTATATTGTATTCATTGATCTCTGTTTCATATATAGTTGTTTGGTGGCGGAGAATTTATTCTCTTTCTTAACACCCTGTTATATATTGGTAGATGATTAATGATATAGTATGATCTGACATTGTGGCATGCTAAGATGCATATGATCAAGTCTTTTGTTGAAAAGCAGAGCCTTGAGGATGAAGATCAAAGCATGGCGTCAATTAGCATAGCTTTGAGTATATCGTTACTTCGCGAGCCTCACACCCTGGTATGATGTGAACGGTTTGTTTGATTAGTAGGTTGACCAATATACTTTATATATACTTGGATTGGGTCAACTGAGCGTTGCTGGGTGTGGTCGCTCCACATCTGGAGATTGGGCAATTGTTTCAGCCGAAGCCCATGGGGATAGAACACTAGATTGTTCTTCCAAAGTGCGGTTAGAATGTATTACAGTGTTTTCTCTTGCCGAGATGTAAGCCGTGGAGATACATAATGCGATTTGTCTTTCGAATCAGGAGCCATCATGATGGAAACCCAACTTTCCAATGCGAGCTTTACGGTTTCAGTTGTATACTTATATGGTGACATAATATATTATGCCGCTTACATAGTATATTATGCCACCTAAGATTGATACATTTATTTTCAAAAATTGATTTCTACACTGTTCACTTACAGTGTAAAAGATGAATTTCGCGTATTAAGCATTTTTGACCATTATAAGGTAAACTCTATCCTTCGGCTTTCGTTGCAAGGGACTTGAGTCTTATAATGGTTTCATTTTCTAGAAGCATTGCGTTGTTTTTATGCACTGGTATTCTTGGGAGGAAACCCGCTCCACGATAGCGGCGTGGTCCCTTGACTTACCCAACTTTAATATAAAGTTAATAACTGTTTTAGTTCTCATACCAGTCCCATGACTGACCTGGAGTTTATTGTTTTAACCTAAACTCTGGGTGCCCATATTTTCTACACGGGCAGCTAGTAGTTTTGGTTTTGTAGATATTATATTCACAGGATCCTGGTTTACAACTGAAGCGATATTCGGAAAGCTCTGTATCCGTATATTCCTTTCGG
Organism: Allium sativum; assembly: GCA_030737875.1. Lineage (NCBI taxonomy): Eukaryota > Viridiplantae > Streptophyta > Magnoliopsida > Asparagales > Amaryllidaceae > Allium > Allium sativum. The sequence goes on along the minus strand of JASFAX010001687.1, from coordinate 10,566 downwards.
TTGTATTTTGTATTATTTTTCCGCTGCTATTTAAATGTAATTTAAACTCTGATATTGTATTTCCAATGTATATTATTCATTCATACTCCAAAGTATTCTTGTACTCTGATGTAATTGTTGTAATAGCAATAAAATGTTCTTCTGTTTATGTCTTGATGTGTGTTGTTCTCAAAGCAATCCGGGCTTTCCTTACTGGGAAGTTTGGGTCATTTTATTTGGTATCAGAGCATTGGTTTACAGAGCTCGAGAATAAGACACATTAGAACCGAATGGTTGAATTCATCAGAGATTGGATTAGTAATATCTAATAAGAATAACTCGTTAGAGATGGGATCAGTAGTATCCTAGAACGAGTGTTAAGAGTATTATTTATATAAAAAAAACAAAAAAACAAATTTAGTTTTGAAATTTAATATAATAATACATATTTGAGTATATTATTTTATTTTGGACAATTGAGTATATAGAGATCTGCATATACGCCTAGCTAGCGTGTATACGAAGCCTCCAATATATTGGATAGATATAGAATCACACTCTAGTCGCCCGGAGATGATTCTAATGATGAGCATGACATCATCAGCGTTTATGTTCGAGTATTCGAATGTGGGATATGTATATATATTTTCAAATGTCACTCACTACAATTAAGCAGAGGCCCAGAGAAACTCTGCGTTCATTCCTGGAAAGATTCAACGTTGCAACAGCATCAGTTGATCGCCCTGAACAATCGATGGTACTGATGGCAGTAGTATCCGATGTTCTAGATAACTCGGAATTCAAAAAATCTTTGTACCGAGATCCACCGCGAAATCTCGGCGAATTCTACCATGAAGCAGATAGATTTTTGCGGGAAGAAGATGCAACCTCCGAGAAGAAAGTTCTCGATGTCAACATGCTCAAAGACGGAGAACCGTCTGATTCTGGAAATGGCAAAGGAAAAGTCGTCGTCAAGAATGACCGCTACACTCAGCCTCAGAGAGGGTCTAGATATGAAAAGTATACTGAGCTCATTGCTTCACTTTCTGACATCTACATGGACACAAACGGTGTTGTCTCCTACCCAAAGCCTCCCAGGAGGGAGCCATCGTAAAGAGAACGCGATTCTGGAAAGCACTGCATATTCCATGATATGGACGGACATGACACGAATGAGTGCAGACATCTTCGTGATTTGATTGAGGAACGGGTTAGACATGGAGAGCTGCCCGAGTATGTGAAACCATCAACATCACCTGCGCTTCCACCTCCTGCTCCCCGGAGAGGGAATGACCCTGGATCAAGCTCTCGTGGGCTCATCATCAACTGATCTGGATGAGAATAGCTTTCATTTTCTGCATTTCTTAGGCTTTAAGATTTGCTTTTGCTTTCATTAGGTTTTCCTATTGGTTGAATCGAAGTACACACATACGGGGTTAGGATGTATCCCCAAAGCGTGCTGTGGACTCGGTGTCAAACCAATCAGGATTTGCTTTGGTTTTGCATTTTGAATTGAATAAGGACTTTCCAAGCATGGATTATGTTTGGAGAATTTAAGTATCTTGTCAGGATGTGGCAGGATCCTCAACTTCGGTTAAAGTATGGCTTATACTTATTATGGAACTCTAGGTATGGATTTGCCTAGGGACGGACTATCTTGTCAGGCTGTGGCAAGCGTAGCTCTACTTCAGGTCTGAGTATAGTTTATACTCACTTTGGAATCTTAAGTATGGATTATACTTAGGAACGACAAATGGTCTTATCAGGATGTGACAAAAGAAATTGGGTATGGATTATACTCAGTTTGAACTCCAGGGTATGGATTATGCCCTGCAAACGGTTTTGTCAGGATGTGACAAAAGAAATCGGGTATGGATTATACTCGATTTGGACTTCTGGGTATGGATTATGCCTGGAAATGTTGGCCCTTGCCAGGATTTGGCAGGATGACTCAAACGTCCCTTGAGTATGGTTTATGCTCATTAGACGCCGAAGCATGGTTTATGCTCAGAAAATTTGAACAATATCGCAAGGATTTGGCACGTTTGTTTTTCCTTTATCTCTTTACAGGTATGGATTGTATCTATAGCTGGCAGACCCGGCAAGGTCATGGCATTATCGAATTTCTATGGCTTATAGATTTCCTGGACTATCAGAACACATCTTCCTTCAACCAGCAAGATATGTTCTGGGGGGCAAACTTGTTGACACACTTTCTGGTAGAAGCTGTCACACTGAATATCTGGATAGCATCGCGCTCGGATATGGAGAACATCGTCAGAAGACAGGCAGCGATTTGGTCAAACTCGCATCACGAACAAAGAAAGGCCTGAAACTCCTATCATACGACCTCTTTTGGGCCCAAAAACAGCAATTACGGAGCTAAGCTCTATAACTCTTGTAGATCTCTGAATTAGCTTCAGTTTGAGCTTTGGTTTGGCTCAATCGGACTTACAGTTTGGAAGTTATGCCCGTTTTCGTAAAGTGGTGTAATCTGGCAATTTCCTGGATAAAGCAACGAAGCGTCACACGATCGGAGTATGGCTCATGCACCCTCGGATCGCCCCTCATCCTATCGCCCCCTCGGCTCGTGGTACACCTCCTGATCACGACCCGACCGTGGACACCAGCTTCCCATTCCAGCTTACGACCAGACTTTGGTTCGTGGAGACCTCATCACGACCCGATCCCATGACCACGAACCGACCACCGAATCTGCTAATACACGCGTAGATCTTGACCTATTCTCAAAGCTATTCACACTCCTATTTTCCCGGATCGGATGCCACGTACCCCATCATGGGTCTTCCCAGAAGCTCTCCTACAACTATAAATACACCATTTGAAGGCATTTCTAGGATCTTTTGGCTCTAACTCCTCACATCTTCCACCATTTCTCTCTGCAAAACATTTTTAGCAGCAAAGGAGCCAAACTCGATATCATAACACGAGGATTTCGTTTATATTCTTATGATTTCTTACCTCTTTTCATTGTAAACAAGAGGATTTCGTGTATAAATCGAGAGAATTGTACTTGTAACTTCTTAGGATTTAAAAAGAGATAAAGTGGACGTAGGCTTCGTTTGAGCCGAACCACTATAAAAACTTCGTGTGTCTCCTCTTTATTTACTTTTTTCTGCACTATGTGATTTGTGATCTGCATTTGGGTGTTAGGCCCAGATTTTGGTCTAACAATTTTCTTTCCTATTTTGCCTAGTGTTCTGATCCACCGTCCTTTACAGTCGATCCCTCCTATTTCCAACTAAATCTTGATCGCCTTTGATCATCCTTGTCCACCACCGACTGTCGTGACTCGTGACCTCCTAGCACCATTGCGACTAACCCATCCACAATTCGCCTCGATCCAACCTTGTACGCCATTTCAACCCCCACAAGCCTATACTTGTTGTAACACCCCACCTACGCTAGGGTCACTCACAAAGGGAATGCACTAGGTTTGGAGGAGTATTATTGGTAAACATGCACAGAAATATTACAAGACAGAACATATATAAAATAGCGGAAGTAAAATCAAACTTTCATAACATGAATAAATAAGGTCTAAAGCCTTTTACATCAGAGTACACCAAAACCTGTCTTGCAATAATAAAGAAGCATAAAGACTTTTTCATAAATTATTCCCCAAGAAAAAGCAGTAAAGTAGCCATGGCCAGGAAAAGTCCAAGCCATCCATGATGACCTTCAAGCAGAAGAAGTCCGAACTAAACAGCAGTGTTTCCTCCCTGTAACCGGGGGGGGGGGGAACGGAAGAAAAGAGGCGAAACAAAACGGGTCAGTCAAAAAGACTGAGTAAGCCCTATCTACTATTAGTATAAAAATTAGTAAAGTTAACTGACATGAGAAACTGAGATGAACATAAGCATGATAACAAGATAGATAAGCTAAATCAAAATAACAGGATGAACTACTGAACTCAGATACACTAGGGTGTCGTGATAAACTACGATGTCAAGATAAAACAAGGTATCACATTGTCAGGTTTCTATCAAGTATAATATCCCAAGATATCTATCGCGTATAACGTCCCATGGCATCTATCCTGTATATCCGCTCTGCACCTACCGTACTAGTACCCCAACTGTATTACGTGTTATCCGTGAATGACCCTTACTCAAAAGTCGTGTAATGGTCCATGTCAACCTAATATGCCGCATATATAGGTTACTCAACTCATATGTTTCTTTCCATGTATAAGTTCAGTCCTTTGCCGTAGGCTGTACGGGCTTTCCCATGTAAACGGTTTATCCTTGAAGTTGTTTTGGACTGCAACCCTTAATCTAGTTGTGTTTCCTTACCATGAACTCTCGCGCTTCCACTTAGGATTTATGCCACCTAGGACCGCTAGGGATTATGCTACCTAATGAACGTTTCCGTGTCTCGGTTTGAGTTTTGGCCACCTAGGACCACTAGGGATTACGCCACCCGTCAACCGCGCCCTTGATCCCACGTATGTATCGTGAATCGTTTTCCATGTCTAGATGCACATGTTCCCCAATTTGCCATCCGAGTTCCGTGCCAGGGCAAATCAAGAAATACGGAACTCGGTCGGGAGCTTTAAATTGTCTGCCGATGCAGATATCGAGGTCTGTTTTTGTACCCGTGGCTATGGTCCCACGTGACCCCTCCCTCAACTACTGAAAGGCAATCCAAGAAAAATCATGTATAAGAACCACTCCACGGCCCCACTATAGCCCACTTTCCTACGGGCCAACCTCACCCATGACTCGATAGCAAGCACATGGTCTGTTGGGGGTTCCCTGCCTTTCCGCACGTACACGATTGACTAAAGATGGTAGGTAGTCGGCGATGCGCTATCCAGGGCAAAAACAAGAATCGTCGACTCCACGCTAATCCATCCCAGTCTTTAGGTTGCTCGCATAGCAACCAAGGCATACTCTTGGTCCTTCTAACGCAGACCTTAACCTCTCATGGGCCTAGTATAATTACCTGGCAGCCCACAGAGGGATCCCAAGAATATCCTCACGTCCCCCGAAGCTTCCACTTCGGCACCCAGTGCGCTGGAGCTTTTATCCAAGCCAGATAACTTGCTCCCCCTCGTATACTAAGCGATGACCTACCGTATCAGGTTACTCATCGTTTTGAGAATTAGTCCTATGTCCTTAGCTAAGAATTATTACTTAGTTACCCTTAACTAAGGTTTACCACTTAGCTTCCTTTCCCGTTATCCTTGATTAACCACGGTTTTCTACCTAGTTCTTCTAGCTAGGGTTTGTCTATTGGGTTAAGTGTTATCATTCAAGTCCATGACTTAACCGGCCCATGAATCACATCAAAAATTGGCTAAGTATTTAAGTTCAAGACTTAGTCCCACAAGTTGGTTAAGTGTACCCAGAGGCTCATGACTTAACCTTATCAAGTCAAATTGGTCAAGTACTAGCTTACCTTAATCCTATCGGATTATCTTGCTAGATCGATTAAGCATAGATTATCTTAATCCCATCAAATTATCGATCGGGTTGGTTAAGTATAGGTTGGCTTAACCCCATCCTCTAATCGTACTATAATGGTTAAGTATATTCTAAAAAGGTCTTGTGACTTAACCTTATCAGGTCCGCGTATTAGATTGGTTAAGTGTAAGTTACTTAACCCCATCAAATCATCATGTATAATTGGTTAAGTATAAGTTGCTTAACCCCATTAGATTATCACGTTAAGTTGGTTAAGTATTGGTTACTTAACCTCATTGAATTACCGAGTTTAAATTGGTTAAGTGTTTAACTTAACCCCATCGAATTACCGTGTTTAGATTAGTTAAGTGTGGATTACTTAACCCCATCTAATTACCGTGTCGGATTAGTTAAGTGTAAATTACTTAACCCCATCCCCTAATCATCTTGTATGGTTAAGTGTCATTAAGAAAACTTACTTAACCTTGCCAAATTATCATGTTGGATTGATTAAGTGTTGGTTAACTTAATCCCCGTCCACTAGTCGTATAAAAATGGTTAAGCGTCATTAGGCAAATCAAATCACTTAACCTACCCAACCTTGTCATGTTTTGTTAAGTATCATTAGCCTAACCAATTTACTTAACCCATTTACCCATGTCATATTTGGTTAAGAGTCATTAATCAAATTAACTTAACCCTATCATGTGGCATTAATTACTTAATGCACCCCAACCTCTCACATTAGACTTTGTTGTGGTTACTAGTTAAGCCGGTCGGTTCCGGGTAGCTTTACACCACAACTTGGTCTAACCTCGGGTTCAAGCACAACATGACCAACTTCTCACATTGGGTCCTATTGTTTGCAACTACTAGTTAGGCCGGTCGGTTCTGGGTAGTTTTACGTTGCAAACTCAACCCAACCTCGAGTTGGCCACACTTATATTATCTAAGTGTCATGTCCATCATGTTTCCAAAACATGTTACAAGTTTTTCAAGCATTTGGGTAGACCTAACTTAATAGGTAAATTCCCAAAGGGTAGACCTAACTTAATAGGTAAATTCCCAAGCTTATGTTTTTATGCATACTTACATGTCATCTTCCATGTTATATTTCAAGCCATGTTTTCAAGTTGTATTTTCATGTCATTAGAAATTACCCATAACATAACCCAATGCTTTTAAACTCGCATATACGTTCGCAACAACATAATGGATTAAAAGAAGAGACTTGGCAAAGGAATGACAAAAATGGGTATTAAGCCACAAGTTAATCATGGTGGCAAATGAGGCACAAATGTGTTCATTAGCTTGCATGTTACATTCCTAAGCCTCAAAAACATGCATAAACCCAAACTTGGCACATAAGCGAATCATGGTGACAAAAGACATGGAATGATGGCTAGAAACTCGCATATATCATCATATACGGATTATGACTTCATATGCAAGTTGACATAATGATTATGAAGATTCTCATGTTGCATAATGCAACATTTCAACATAAAGGTTGTGGCTTTTAGCTCATAAGATCAAGATAATGACTTCATAAACTTGCATAACATGATAGCATGTATCATACTCAATGATCAAACCCAAACTTGCAACATGACCATTTAACTTCATAGTTAATATCTAAGAGTAGGGAAAGGGCTTACATTGCTATGAAGGCCTAAATCGATTAATCTAAAGCTTGTGATGAAGCCTATGCATGCCATCACCCAAAAACCCAAAGATGAACACTCCAAATCAACAAAAATACCATCTTTATGAACAAAGATCAAAGCTTTTGCCTTGAAATCAACTTGAGAAGCTCTCATACTAACATAGGGACTCTCTAATACTCTCATGATCATGAAACTTCTCATAGAAATGAAGTGGAGGCTAGGATAGTTGAGTGGAGGCCATGAGAGTAGCAATTTTGCCATAGTTTAGTTGCATGAATGAATAATGAGGATTTATGATAGGTTAAGGTCTTATTTATAGATTAGGCAAGTGTTTTAGGCCATAGGATTAAACCTAGATTCAATCCAAGCCATCAAAGCATGTCTTGGGGAAGAAGTCAAGTGTAGGAACCATCTAGGGCCTTTAGATTAAAGATGAACCATGAGTACCATCCAAATGCAAAATCTGCATTTGAGCGAATCGGCCCACGGGTTGACAGCCAAACACCCTGGATTAACCCCTAGTCGACCCAGCGGGCTCGGGTCGACCTCAAAAATCGACCGGTTCGGTTATTCCCCTCTCCCAATTCGCTGTTTTGAACATTTTTGCATATTTATTTATTTAATTTTCAATTATATATATATATATATATATATCAATATATATATATATTTCTCTGCGCAACCCATTTCACTTAATTAAGTATACTTTAATTTGGGAATTTTTCGTGAAACTTCGCGAGGCCATATCTTGGTCATACGGACTCCGATTTTCGAAAACTCGGACTCTATTTCGCGTATTTTTCCGAGACGAACGCAATGGCATAGCCCGTTTCCCTTGATTCAGATTTTACAATTTAATTCTGCCTCCATTTATGTTATAACAGGTTATTGAAAATACGGGTTGTTACATTCTCCCCACCTTTTAGGATTTCCTCCCCGAAATCTCCAAGTTAGGAAGAACATATCCTACCATCCATCATCCATCTACTCAAAACATCATCCACAAGCAACCATTGTCCTTAGATGATTTCTAATGCTGTATGAATATATGCAAAACGTGTGTGTACATGTTCCTTAGCTAATGCTAATGATCAGGCCTGAATAATCTTTCTAATGCAAAATATGTATAGTGCCATGAATCCAACATGTATGCAAATATTCCTAGTCATATAGATACTATATGCGTGCACAATCATTCATTCATATGCAACAACTGCATGATAATACATTCGATTTCATCCATAAACAAGTATAAATACTCGTGCATATGCAATATGAAATGTGACCGAGTCGAGCTAGTATCTAATGTGTATTCGCGCATCCACGAGCAACCACTTGCAACCATATCAATCATAACATGTTTCAAATACATGTTTACATCCATAGGGTTCTACCTAGAATTCCCTGAAACAGGGTCGAGAAGATAAACATGACAAACTCCTTACAGGGTTTGTAACGGAGAATAGGACCGAGAGGATGTCCACAAAAGATAGCCTACAAGTAAGCTCTACAGAAAACAGGGATCAAGGATATACTCTCAAAAAGAGATATCATGCGGGTATCTAGTCTTTGACCATCAAAGTCATCTTTTAACTTCGCGATTTTGTAGCTTCTTATTCCTGTTTCCATAACATGAGCTGGAACTCATTTCTTCGTCGCCTCTCGTTCCACTTGCACTTACCCTTTTCCTAGAATACTTGACGGAAACATGACTGCGTACTCATGATCTCATGCAAGCTTCCCAAAATTCACTAGTGAATCTTGGATCTCGTTTATATACTATAAGGCATTCCATGTAGAAGAACTTTCTCTTGAAAGTAAATAGTTGTCAATCAGGTTATCATGCGCACTTACTAGGGTGATCTCTATAACCCATGCATAAATGAAGTAAACCATCCGTTTTATTGGCGAACACCACTCGATCGGGCTTCAAATTTCCAATAAAGGCATCAAGGGATTCTAAGTAACTAGTCATGACAGAACCTCAAAAAGGTTACCCGATACTTCGAGGGCATTACCAAGGCTAGTCAAAAGGTCTAACTACCCTCCTATCAAAACCGAGAGTGGCACCCCCTACTGGATAACCACTTCATCCCTAGAATCCATCCATAGCTTATAAACATAAGCATTATTTCCAAACTCAACACTTGGCATAGACATTCCCAAATCCAAACAAGTCATGTATAAATGGACTGATTCTCCAATAGGACTTTGAGACAAAAATGGGATTCTCTATTACGCTAGTACTTAAGGTGCACAGACTCAACTATCGAAGCAGACTTAAATGATACGAACAACGAAGTCCTAACGGGATGATAGAGAAGAAAAGCTAAACCTTTAACAAGATCGTTACCCTCCTTCTGAGGTACTCTAGAAATGAGAGCATACTACTGCCCTCCCGATGATCTTGTCCTTGTCCCATAATACTTAACTATCCGCCCCGTTTTACCATGACAAAGGTACTCTCTCGTCATGGGTTTCATTGTTCATCTTTCTCCCTCCTTTGAGGACTAAGCCATACCAACAAGTTGCTCATCCTTAAGCTCGTATCCTTTATCCTTCTTTCTCACGATCCTTTCTTATAACGCGGCCACTGGTCTCTCGAGAACCACCTCCATCGTATGGAAAGCACTTCCGTAGATAGAAAAGACTAGTCGCAGTTAAAACCACTGTGACTACAGGTGGAGTAAAGAGATTCAATCAAGGAAACAAGGATAGTGCTAATGGCCTTTGGGGAATAGCCTTTTTCTTTTAAAAGAAAATTTTCTTGAAAAATGCTTCTTTGTAAACGGTTTTTTTTTCAAATAGTTTTCAGAAGGTCTTTAAAAACTTTTGCCCAGTCTGGTAACCTTCTGCTCTGATACCACGTGTAACACCCCACCTCCGCTAGGGTCACTCACAAAGGGAATGCACTAGGTTTGGAGGAGTATTATTGGTAAACATGCATAGAAATATTACAAGAAAGAACATATATAAAATAGCGGAAGTAAAATCAAACTTTCATAACATGAATAAATAAGGTCTAAAGCCTTTTACATCAGAGTACATCAAAACCTGTCTTGCAATAATAAAGAAGCATAAAGACTTTTTCATAAATTATTCCCCAAGAAAAAGCAGTAAAATAGCCATAGCCAGGAAAAGTCCAAGCCATCCATGATGACCTTCAAGTAGAAGAAGTCCGAACTAAACAGCAGTGTTTCCTCCCTGTAACCTGGGGGGGGGGGGAACGGAAGAAAAGAGGCGAAACAAAACGGGTCAGTCAAAAAGACTGAGTAAGCCCTATCTACTATTAGTATAAAAACTAGTAAAGTTAACTGACATGAGAAACTGAGATGAACATAAGCATGATAACAAGATAGATAAGCTAAATCAAAATAACAGGATGAACTACTGAACTCAGATACACTAGGGTGTCGTGATAAACTACGATGTCAAGATAAAACAAGGTATCACATTGTCAGGTTTCTATCAAGTATTATATCCCAAGATAT
>JASFAX010001686.1:0-49449 GCA_030737875.1 Allium sativum | reverse complement strand
TTGAAAGCTTTTTTAGCACAATTTTTCACATGGGTTGTTCCGTCAACCATAACTTTTTATCCATTTAGAGTTAACGGAACCATAACCAGTCAAAACGAAGCCCTCTCATAGATCTATAGGAATAACTAGTTACACCCATCTCATTCAGCAACTAAGAAATCCATTCTTGTTGACTTTCAGGAACGTTGAAAGCTTTTTTAGCACAATTTTCCACATGGGTTGTTCCGTCAACCATAACTTTTTATCCATTTAGAGTTAACGGAACCACAACCACTCAAAACGAAGCCCTCTCATAGATCTATAGGAATAACTAGTTACACCCATCTCATTCAGCAACTAAGAAATCCAATCTTGTTGACTTTCAGGAACATCGAAAGCTTTTTTAGCACAATTTTTCACATGGGTTGTTCCGTCAACCATAACTTTTTATCCATTTAGAGTTAACGGAACCGTAACCAGTCAAAACGAAGCTCTCTCATAGATCTATAGGAATAACTTGTTACACCCATCTCATTCGACAACTAAGAAATCCAATCTTGTTGACTTTCAGGAACATTGAAAGCTTTTTTAGCACAATTTTTCACATGGGTTGTTCCGTCAACCATAACTTTTTATCCATTTAGAGTTACTAGAACCATTACCATTCAAAACGAAGCTCTCTCATAGATCTATATGAATAAATTGTTACACCCATCTCATTCAGCAATTAAGAAATCCAATCTTGTTGACTTTCAGGAACATTGAAAGCTTTTTTTAGTACAATTTTTCACATGGGTTGTTCCGTCAACCATAACTTTTTATCCATTTAGAGTTACTGGAACCATTACCTGTCAAAACGAAGCTCTCTCATAGATCTATAGGAATAACTTGTTACACCCATCTCATTCAACCACTAAGAAATCCAATCTTGTTGACTTTCAGGAACATTGAAAGGTTTTTTAGCGCAATTTTTCACATGGGTTGTTCCGTCAACCATAACTTTTTATACATTTAGAGTTAACGGAACCATAACCAGCCAAAATGGAGCTCTCTCATAGATCTATAGGAATAACTAGTTACACCCATCTCATTCGGCAACTAAGAAATCCAATCTTGTTGACTTTCAGGAACATTGAAAGCTTTTTTAGCACAATTTTTTACATGGGTTGTTCCGTCAACCATAACTTTTTATCCATTTAGAGTTACTGGAACCATAACCAGTCAAAATGAAGCTCTCTCATAGATCTATAGGAATAACTAGTTACATCCATCTCATTCAACAACTAAGAAATCCAATATTAATGACTTTCCGGAACATCGGAAGGTTTTTTAGCAAAAATTTTCGCATGGGTTGTTTCGTCAACCATAACTTTTTATCCATTTAGTGTTACTAAAACCATAACCATACAAAACGTAGCTCTCTCATAAATCTATAGGAATAACTTGTTACACTCATCTCATTCAGCAACTTAGAAATCCAATCTTGTTGACTTTCAGGAACATCGAAAGCTTTTTTAGCACAATTTTTCACATGGGTTGTTCCGTCAACCATAACTTTTTATCCATTTAGAGTTAACGGAACCATAACCAGTCAAAATGAAGCCCTCTCATAGATCTATAAGAATAACTAGTTACACCCATCTCATTCAGCAACTAAGAAATCCAATCTTGTTGACTTCCAGGAACATCGAAAGCTTTTTTAGCACAATTTTTCACATGGGTTGTTCCGTCAACCATAACTTTTTATCCATTTAGAGTTACTGGAACGATAACCAGTCAAAACAAAGCTCTCTCATAGATCTATAGGAATAACTTGTTACACCCATCTCATTCAGCAACTAAGAAATCCAATCTTGTTGACTTTCAGGAACATCGAAAGCTTTTTTAGCACAATTTTTCACATGGGTTGTTCCTCAACCATAACTTTTTATACATTTATAGTTAACGGAACCATAACCAGTCAAAATGAAGCTCTCTCACAGATCTATAGGAATAACTAGTTACACCCATCTCATTCAGCAACTAAGAAATCCAATCTGGTTGACTTTCAGGAACATTGAAAGCTTTTTTAGCACAATTTTTCACATGGGTTGTTCCGTCAACCATAACTTTTTATCCATTTTGATTTACCGGAAACATAACCAGTCAAAAAGAAGCTCTCTAATAGATCTATATGAATAACTAGTTACACCCAACTCATTCGGCAACTAAGAAATTCAATATTGTTGACTTTCAGGAACATCGAATGCTTTTTTAGCATAATTTTTCACATGGGTTGTTCCGTCAACCATAACTTTTTATCCATTTAGAGTTACTGGAACCATAACCAGTCAAAACGAAGCCGTCTCATGGATCTATAGGAATAACTTGTTACATCCATCTCATTCAGTAACTAGGAAATCCAATCTTGTTGACTTTTAGGAACATCGAAAGCTTTTTTAGCACAATTTTTCACATGGGTTGTTCCGTCAACCATAACTTTTTTGTCGGAACCATAACCAGTAAAATCGAAGCACTCTCATAAATCTATAGGAATAACTAGTTACACCCACCTCATTCAGCAACAAAGAAATTCAATATTAATGACTTTCAGGAACATCGAAAGCTTTTTTTAGCACAATTTTTCACATGGGTTGTTCCATCAACCATAACTTTTTATCCATTTAAAGTTACTGGAACCATAACCAGTCAAAATGAAGCTCTCTCATAGATCTATAGGAATAACTAGTTGCACCCATATCATTCAGCAACTAAGACATCCAATATTAATGACTTTCAGGAACATCGAAAGCTTTTTTAGCACAATTTTTCACATAGGTTGTTCCGACAACCATAACTTTTTATCCATTTTGAGTTACCGGAACAATAACCAGTCAAAACGAAGCTCTGTCATAGATCTATAGGAATAACTAATTACACCCATCTCATTCAGCAACTAAGAGATCCAATATTGTTGACTTTCAGGAACATCGAAAGCTTTTTTAGCACAATTTTTCACATGGGTTGTTCCGTCAACCATAACTTTTTATCCATTTATAGTTAACGGAACCATAACTAGTCAAAACGAAGCTCTCTCATAGATCTATAGGAATAACTAGTTACACCCATCTCATTCAGCAACTAAGAAATTCAATATTAATGAATTTCAGGAACATCGAAAGCTTTTTTTAGCACAATTTTTTACATGGGTTGTTCCGTCAATCATAACTTTTTATCCATTTAGAGTTACTGGAACCATAACCAGTCAAAACGAAGCTCTCTCATAGGTCTATAGGAATAACTAGTTACACCCATCTCATTCAGCAACTAAGAAATCCAATATTAACGACTTTCCGGAACATCGGAAGCTTTTTTAGCACAATTTTTCACATGGGTTGTTTCGTCAACCATAACTTTTTATCCATTTAGAGTTAACGGAACCATAACCAGTCAAAACGAAGCTCTCTCATAGATCTATATGAATAACTTGTTACACCCATCTCATTCAGCAACTAAGAAATCCAATCTGGTTGACTTTCAGGAACATTGAAAGCTTTTTTAGCACAATTTTTCACATGGGTTGTTCCGTAAACCATAACTTTTTATCCATTTAGAGTTAACGGAACCATAACCAGTCAAAACGAAGCTCTCTCATAGATCTATATGAATAACTTGTTACACCCATCTCATTCAGCAACTAAGAAATCCAATCTTGTTGACTTTCAGGAACATTGAAAGCTTTTTTAGCACAATTTTTCACATGGGTTGTTCCGTCAACCATAACTTTTTATCCATTTAGAGTTAACGGAACCATAACCAGTCAAAACGAAGCCCTCTCATAGATCTATAGGAATAACTAGTTACACCCATCTCATTCAGCAGCTAAGAAATCCAATCTTGTTGACTTTCAGGAGCATCGAAAGCTTTTTTAGCACAATTTTTCACATGGGTTGTTCCGCCAACCATAACTTTTTATCCATTTAGAGTTAACGGAACCGTAACCAGTCAAAACGAAGCTCTTTCATAGATCTATAGGAATAACTTGTTGCACCCATCTCATTCAACAACATAGAAATCCAATCTTGATGACTTTCAGGAACATCGAAAGCTTTTTTAGCACAATTTTTCACATGGGTTGTTCCGTCAACCATAACCTTTTATCCATTTAGAGTTACTGGAACCATAACCAGTCAAAACGAAGCTCTCTCATAGATCTATAGGAATAACTAGTTACACCCATCTCATTCAACAACTAAGATATTCAATATTAATGACTTTCAGGAACATCGAAATCTTTTTTAGCACAATTTTTCACATGGGTTGTTCCGTCAACCATAACTTTTTATCCATTTAGAGTTAACGGAACCATAACTAGTCAAAACGAAGCTCTCTCATAGGTCTATAAGAATAACTAGTTACACCCATCTCATTCAGCAACTAAGAAATCCAATCTTAATGACTTTCAGGAACATCAAAAGCTTTTTTTAGCATAATTTTTCACATGGGTTGTTCCGTCAACCATAACTTTTTATCCATTTAGAGTTATCAGAACCATAACCAGTCAAAATGAAGCTCTCTCATAGATCTATAGGAATATCTAGTTACACCCATCTCATTTAGCAACTAAGAAATCCAATCTTGCTGACTTTTAGGAACATTGAAAGTTTTTTTAGCACAATTTTTCACATGGGTTGTTCCGTCAACCATAACTTTTTATCCATTTAGAGTTACTGGAACCATTACCAGTCAAAACGAAGCTCTCTCATAGATCTATATGAATAACTTGTTACACCCATCTCATTCAGCAACTAAGAAATCCAATCTTGTTGACTTTCAGGATCATTGAAAGTTTTTTTAGCATAACTTTTCACATGGGTTGTTCCGTCAACCATAACTTTTTATCCATTTAGAGTTACTGGAACCATTACCAGTTAAAACGAAGCTCTCTCATAGATCTATAGGAATAACTTGTTATACCCATCTCATTCAGCCACTAAGAAATCCAATCTTGTTGACTTTCAGGAACATTGAAAGCTTTTTTAGCGCAATTTTTCATATAGGTTGTTCCGTCAACCATAACTTTTTATACATTTAGAGTTAATGGAACCATAACCAGCCAAAATGGAGCTCTCTCATAGATCTATAGGAATAACTAGTTACACCCATCTCATTCAGCAACTAAGAAATCCAATCTTATTGACTTTCAGGAACATCGAAAGCTTTTTTAGCATAATTTTTAACATGGGTTGTTCCGTCAACCATAACTTTTTATCCATTTAGAGTTACTGGAACCATAACCAGTCAAAACGAAGCTCTCTCATAGATCTATAGGAATAACTAGTTACACCAATCTCATTCAACAACTAAGATATTCAATATTAATGACTTTCAGGAACATCGAAATCTTTTTTAGCACAATTTTTCACATGGGTTGTTCCGTCAACCATAACTTTTTATCCATTTAGAGTTAACGGAACCATAACTAGTCAAAACGAAGCTCTCTCATAGGTCTATAAGAATAACTAGTTACACCCATCTCATTCAGCAACTAAGAAATCCAATCTTGATGACTTTCAGGAACATCGAAAGCTTTTTTAGCACAATTTTGCACATGGGTTGTTCCGTCAACCATAACCTTTTATCCATTTAGAGTTAACGGAACCATAACTAGTCAAAACGAAGCTCTCTCATAGGTCTATAAGAATAACTAGTTACACCCATCTCATTCAACAACAAAGAAATCCAATCTTGATGACTTTCAGGAACATCGAAAGCTTTTTTAGCACAATTTTTCACATGGGTTGTTCCGTCAACCATAACCTTTTATCCATTTAGAGTTACTGGAACCATAACCAGTCAAAACGAAGCTCTCTCATAGATTTATAGGAATAACTAGTTACACCCATCTCATTCAACAAATAAGATATTCAATATTAATGACTTTCAGGAACATCGAAATCTTTTTTGGCACAATTTTTCACATGGGTTGTTCCGTCAACCATAACTTTTTATCCATTTAGAGTTAACGGAACCATAACTAGTCATAACGAAGCTCTCTCATAGGTATATAAGAATAATTAGTTACACCCATCTCATTCAGCAACTAAGAAATCCAATCTTAATGACTTTCAGGAACATCAAAAGCTTTTTTTAGCATAATTTTTCACATGGTTTGTTCCGTCAACCATAACTTTTTATCCATTTAGAGTTATCAGAACCATAACCAGTCAAAATGAAGCGCTCTCATAGATCTATAGGAATATCTAGTTACACCCATCTCATTCAGCAACTAAGAAATCCAATCTTGTTGACTTTCAGGAACATTGAAAGTTTTTTTAGCACAATTTTTCACATGGGTTGTTCCGTCAACCATAACTTTTTATCCATTTAGAGTTACTGGAACCATTACCAGTCAAAAAGAAGCTCTCTCATAGATCTATATGAATAACTTGTTACACCCATCTCATTCAGCAACTAAGAAATCCAATCTTGTTGACTTTCAGGAACATTGAAAGTTTTTTTAGCATAACTTTTCAGATGGGTTGTTCCGTCAACCATAACTTTTTATCCATTTAGAGTTACTGGAACCATTACCAGTTAAAACGAAGCTCTCTCATAGATCTATAGGAATAACTTGTTATACCCATCTCATTAGCCACTAAGAAATCCAATCTTGTTGACTTTCAGGAACATTGAAAGCTTTTTTATCATAATTTTTCACATGGGTTGTTCCGTCAACCATAACTTTTTATCCATTTAGAGTTACTGAAACCATAACCAGTCAAAATGAAGCTCTCTCATAGATCTATAGGAATAACTAGTTACACCCATCTCATTCAGCAACTAAGAAATTCAATATTAATGACTTTCCGGAACATTGGAAGCTTTTTTAGTACAATTTTTCACATGGGTTGTTTCGTCAACCATAACTTTTTATCCATTTAGAGTTAATTAAACCATAACCATACAAAACGTAGCTCTCTCATAAATCTATAGGAATAACTTGTTACACCCATCTCATTCAGCAACTTAGAAATCCAATCTTGTTGACTTTCAGGAACATCGAAAGCTTTTTTAGCACAATTTTTCACATGGGTTGTTCCGTCAACCATAACTTTTTATCCATTTAGAGTTAACGGAACCATAACCAGTCAAAACGAAGCCCTCTCATAGATCTATAGGAATAACTAGTTACACCCATCTCATTCAGCAACTAAGAAATCCAATCTTGTTGACTTCCAGGAACATCGAAAGCTTTTTTAGCACAATTTTTCACATAGGTTGTTCCGTCAACCATAACTTTTTATGCATTTAGAGTTACTGGAACGATAACCAGTCAAAACGAAGCTCTCTCATAGATCTATAGGAATAACTTGTTACACCCATCTCATTCAGCAACTAAGAAATCCAATCTTGTTGACTTTCAGGAACATCGAAAACTATTTTAGCACAATTTTTCACATGGGTTGTTCCTCAACCATAACTTTTTATACATTTATAGTTAACGGAACCATAACCAGTCAAAATGAAGCTCTCTCACAGATCTATAGGAATAACTAGTTACACCCATCTCATTCAGCAACTAAGAAATCCAATCTGGTTGACTTTCTGGAACATTGAAAGCTTTTTTAGCACAATTTTTCACATGGGTTGTTCCGTCAACCATAACTTTTTATCCATTTTGAGTTACCGGAAACATAACCAGTCAAAACGAAGCTCTCTAATAGATCTATATGAATAACTAGTTACACACAACTCATTCGGCAACTAAGAAATTCAATATTGTTGACTTTCAGGAACATTGAATGCTTTTTTAGCATAAATTTTCACATGGGTTGTTCCGTCAACCATAACTTCTTATCCATTTAGAGTTACTGGAACCATAACCAGTCAAAATGAAGCCGTCTCATGGATCTATAGGAATAACTTGTTACATCCATCTCATTCAGTAACTAGGAAATCCAATCTTGTTGACTTTTATGAACATCGAAAGCTTTTTTAGCACAATTTTTCACATGGGTTGTTCCGTCAACCATAACTTTTTTGTCGGAACCATAACCAGTAAAAACGAAGCACTGTCATAAATCTATAGGAATAACTAGTTACACCCATCTCATTCAGCAACTAAGAAGTTCAATATTAATGACTTTCAGGAACATCGAAAGCTTTTTTTAGCACAATTTTTCACATGGGTTGTTCCGTCAACCATAACTTTTTATCCATTTAAAGTTACTGGAATCATAACCAGTCAAAATGAAGCTCTCTCATAGATCTATAGGAATAACTAGTTGCACCCATATCATCCAGCAACTAAGACATCCAATATTAATGACTTTCAGGAACATCGAAAGCTTTTTTAGCACAATTTTTCACATGGGTTGTTCCGACAACCATAACTTTTTATACATTTTGAGTTACCGGAACAATAACCAGTCAAAACGAAGCTCTGTCATAGATCTATAGGAATAACTAGTTACACCCATCTCATTCAGCAACTAAGATATCCAATATTGTTGACTTTCAGGAACATCGAAAGCTTTTTTAGCACAATTTTTCACATGGGTAGTTCCGTCAACCATAACTTTTTATCCATTTAGAGTTAACAAAACCATAACTAGTCAAAACGAAGCTCTCTCATAGATCTATAGGAATAACTAGTTACACCCATCTCATTCAGCAACTAAGAAATTTAATATTAATGATTTTCAGGAACATCGAAAGCTTTTTTTAGCACAATTTTTTACCTGGGTTGTTCCGTCAATCATAACTTTTTATCCATTTAGATTACTGGAACCATAACCAGTCAAAACGAAGCTCTCTCATAAGTCTATAGGAATAACTAGTTACACCCATCTCATTCAGCAACTAAGAAATCCAATATTAATGACTTTCAGGAACATCGAAAGCTTTTTTTATAATAATTTTCCACATGGGTTGTTCCGTCAACCATAACTTTTTATCCATTTAGAGTTACCAGAACCATAACCAGTCAAAACGAAGCTCTCTCATAGATCTATAGGAATAACTAGTTACACCAATCTCATTCAGCAACTAAGAAATCCAATCTTGTTGACTTTCAGGAACATCGAAAGGTTTTTTAGCACAAATTTTCACGTGGGTTGTTCCGTCAACCATAACTTTTTATCCATTTAGAGTTACTGGACCGTAACCAGTCAAAACGAAGCTCTCTCATAAATCTATATGAATAACTTGTTACACCCATCTCATTCAGCACCTAAGAAATCCAATCTTGTTGACTTTCAGGAACATCGAAAGTTTTTTTTAGTATAATTTTTCACATGGGTTGTTCCGTCAACCATAACTTTTTTATCCGTTTAGAGTTACTAGAACCATAACCAGTCAAAACGAAGTGCTCTCATAGATCTACAGGAATAACTAGTTCTACCCATCTCATTCAGCAACTAAGACATCCAATATTAACGACTTTCAGGAACATCGAAAGCTTTTTTAGCACAATTTTTCACATGGGTTGTTCCGTCAACCATAACTTTTCATCCATTAAGAGTTAACGGAACCATAACCAGTCAAAACGAAGCTCACTCATAGATCTATAGGAATAATTTGTTACACCCATCTCATTCAGCAACTAAGAAATCCAATCTTGTTGACTTTCAGGAACATTGAAAGCTTTTTTAGCACAATTTTTCACATGGGTTGTTCCGTAAACCATAACTTTTTATACATTTAGAGTTAACGGAACCATAACCAGTCAAAATGAAGCTCTCTCATAGATCTATAGGAATAACTAGTTACACCCATCTCATTTAGCAACTAAGACATCCAATCTTGTTGACTTTCAGGAACATTGAAAGCTTTTTTAGCACAATTTTTCACATGGGTTGTTCCGTCAACCATAACTTTTTATCCATTTAGAGTTAACGCAACCATAACCAGTCAAAACGAAGCCCTCTCATAGATCTATAGGAATAACTAGTTACACCCATCTCATTCAGCAACTAAGAAATCCAATCTTGTGGACTTTCAGGAACATCGAAAGCTTTTTTAGCACAATTTTTCACATGGGTTGTTCCGTCAACCATAACTTTTTATCCATTTAGAGTTAACGGAACCGTAACCAGTCAAAACGAAGCTCTCTCATAGATCTATAGGAATAACTTGTTACACCCATCTCATTCGACAACAAAGAAATCCAATCTTGTTGACTTTCAGGAACATCGAAAGCTTTTTTAGCACAATTTTTCACATGGGTTGTTCCGTCAACCATAACTTTTTATCCATTTAGAGTTAACGGAACCATAACCAGTCAAAACGAAGCCCTCTCATAGATCTATAGGAATAACTAGTTACACCCATCTCATTCAGCAACTAAGAAATCCAATCTTGTTGACTTCCAGGAACATCGAAAGCTTTTTTACCACATTTTTTCACATAGGTTGTTCCGTCAACCATAACTTTTTATCCATTTAGAGTTACTGGAACGATAACCAGTCAAAACGAAGCTCTCTCATAGATCTATAGGAATAACTTGTTACACCCATCTCATTCAGCAACTAAGAAATCCAATCTTGTTGACTTTCAGGAACATCGAAAACTATTTTAGCACAATTTTTCACATGGGTTGTTCCTCAACCATAACTTTTTATACATTTATAGTTAACGGAACCATAACCAGTCAAAATGAAGCTCTCTCACAGATCTATAGGAATTACTAGTTACACCCATCTCATTCAGCAACTAAGAAATCCAAACTGGTTGACTTTCTGGAACATTGAAAGCTTTTTTAGCACAATTTTTCACATGGGTTGTTCCGTCAACCATAACTTTTTATCCATTTTGAGTTACCGGAAACATAACCAGTCAAAACGAAGCTCCCTAATAGATCTATATGAATAACTAGTTACACCCAACTCATTCGGCAACTAAGAAATTCAATATTGTTGACTTTCAGGAACATCGAATGCTTTTTTAGCATAATTTTTCACATGGGTTGTTCCGTCAACCATAACTTCTTATCCATTTAGAGTTACTGGAACCATAACTAGTCAAAATGAAGCCGTCTCATGGATCTATAGGAATAACTTGTTACATCCATCTCATTCAGTAACTAGGAAATCCAATCTTGTTGACTTTTAGGAACATCGAAAGCTTTTTTAGCACAATTTTTCACATGGGTTGTTCCGTCAATCATAACTTTTTTGTCGGAACCATAACTAGTAAAAACGAAGCACTGTCATAAATCTATAGGAATAACTAGTTACACCCATCTCATTCAGCAACTAAGAAATTCAATATTAATGACTTTCAGGAACAACGAAAGCTTTTTTTAGCACAATTTTTCACATGGGTTGTTCCGTCAACCATAACTTTTTATCCATTTAAAGTTACTGGAATCATAACCAGTCAAAATGAAGCTCTCTCATAGATCTATAGGAATAACTAGTTGCACCCATATCATTCAGCAACTAAGACAACCAATATTAATGACTTTCAGGAACATCGAAAGCTTTTTTAGCACAATTTTTTACATGGGTTGTTCCGACAACCATAACTTTTTATCCATTTTGAGTTACCGGAACAATAACCAGTCAAAACGAAGCTCTGTCATAGATCTATAGGAATAACTAGTTACACCCATCTCATTCAGCAACTAAGATATCCAATATTGTTGACTTTCAGGAACATCGAAAGCTTTTTTAGCACAATTTTTCACATGGGTAGTTCCGTCAACCATAACTTTTTATCCATTTAGAGTTAACGGAACCATAACTAGTCAAAACGAAGCTCTCTCATAGATCTATAGGAATAACTAGTTACACCCATCTCATTCACCAAATAAGAAATTCAATATTAATGATTTTCAGGAACATCGAAAGCTTTTTTTAGCAGAATTTTTTACCTGGGTTGTTCCGTCAATCATAACTTTTTATCCATTTAGATTACTGGAACCATAACCAGTCAAAACGAAGCTCTCTCATAAATCTATAGGAATAACTAGTTACACCCATCTCATTCAGCAACTAAGAAATCCAATATT
Organism: Allium sativum; assembly: GCA_030737875.1. Taxonomy (NCBI): domain Eukaryota; kingdom Viridiplantae; phylum Streptophyta; class Magnoliopsida; order Asparagales; family Amaryllidaceae; genus Allium; species Allium sativum. Next base: position 37,475 of record JASFAX010001686.1, on the reverse strand, counting down.
AATGACTTTCAGGAACATCAAAAGCTTTTTTTATAATAATTTTCCACATGGGTTGTTCCGTCAACCATAACTTTTTATCCATTTAGAGTTACCAGAACCATAACCAGTCAAAACGAAGCTCTCTCATAGATCTATAGGAATAACTAGTTACACCCATCTCATTCAGCAACTAAGAAATCCAATCTTGTTGACTTTCAGGAACATCGAAAGGTTTTTTAGCACAAATTTTCACGTGGGTTGTTCCGTCAACCATAACTTTTTATCCATTTAGAGTTACTGGACCGTAACCAGTCAAAACGAAGCTCTCTCATAAATCTATATGAATAACTTGTTACACCCATCTCATTCAGCAACTAAGAAATCCAATCTTGTTGACTTTCAGGAACATCGAAAGTTTTTTTTAGTATAATTTTTCATATGGGTTGTTCCGTCAATCATATCTTTTTTATCCGTTTAGAGTTACTAGAACCATAACCAGTCAAAACGAAGCGCTCTCATAGATCTATAGGAATAACTAGTTCTACCCATCTCATTCAGCAACTAAGACATCCAATATTAACGACTTTTAGGAACATCGACAACTTCTTTAGCACAATTTTTCACATGGGTTGTTCCGTCAACCATAACTTTTTATCCATTTAGAGTTAACGTGTAACACCCCACCTCCGCCAGGGTCACTCGCAAAGGAATGCACTAGCTTTGGAGGGGTATTATTGGTAAACATGCATAATGATATAGCAAGGCAGGACATGACATATATAAATGTAAATAACAGAGTAAGTAAATAAAACAGCGGAAGATTTTTAAACCATTTCGAAAACAAGTCTGGTACATCAAAATGTCAATTTTCCCAAATAAACAAGTCTGGTACATGAAATAACATCATCTGAAACTGAAAAAGAAAACATAATAGTGGCTATCCCCAAAGTGGAAGAAACCATAGCAAGCCCAAGTCCAAAGCATACATGAGCTATCCAAGAAAGCAGCTAAGATCCAAGCTAGGCTCCTGTATTCCCTCCCTGAGAACCTGGGGGGGGGGGGGGGGGGGGGAAACGGAAGAAAAGAGGCGAAACAAAATAGGTCAGTCAAAAAGACTGAGTAAGCCCTGCTACGATCAGTCTATAAACTAATAAAGTTAACATCATGATGGGAACTGAGATGATCATAGATAACAACACACTGGCATGATAAATTTACCACAAGATAGATAGAGGTGTCATCGCATAAACAAAGTTAAGTTTTTGCACCACGGTGTACTAGCAAACCAACATAACAGGTATTGATCCCTTGGCCCAAGCTTTGGCCCAATAACATGAGGTGACCTTAATACAAGGTCCAGCCCAACGGTCTAGTCGATCGGCTCCCTATAAACCTAACACGTCCAGTGTTGGTGTCCATATGGCCCACGTATGGTTGTAGTTAGACTGTGCTGGGTCCCCCTTTGGGTGTATCAAGCCCTCGGGTGTTAACCCCAGACACTTAAGCAATAATGCACAGCCCTATCCTACTGGTACCCGTGCCTCGAGTTTGTCCAACATCGGACTATGTGCACGTCCGTAGCCCGCCGGACCCGCACCGCTGTACCACTCGGCCATCGCCCTTTGGTCGTTTACATCCGTCCAGTAATCGTGCCCCGCCCTAGCCTAGCCTCTAGGGTTGTGAATGATACCAAACTGGGATTACTGCTGGAACAGACCACGCTGCTAGGGTTTCTAAGAGAGTTAAGTGTGATTTAACCCTTCACTAATCATGGATTAAATTAGTTAAGTGTAATCAACGGTTCACCACTTAACCCCATCCAATCCCTTGTATTCCCAAATTGATTAAATTGGTTAAGTGTAACTTAACCCCATTTTCATCCCTTGAATCCCCACATTGGTTAAGTATTAGTGGACCCTGACTTAACCCTAATCATGAGGCATTAATTAATTTAATGCACCTCAACCTCTCACATTAGACCTTGTTGTGGTTACTAGTTAGGCCGGGCGGGTCCGGGTAGCTTTACACCACAACTTGGTCTAACCTCGGGTCTTGGCACCCCATGACCAACTTCTCACATTGGGTCCTATTGTTTGTAGCCACTAGTTAAGCCGGTCGGTTCCGGGTAGAATTACGCTACAAACTCAACCCAACCTCGAGTTGGCCACACTTATGTTTTCTAAGTGTCATGTCCACTTTATTTCAAAACATAATTACAAGTCAACAATTACTTGGGTAGACCTAACTTAATAGGTAAATTCCCAAGGGGTAGACCTAACTTAATAGGTAAATTCCCAATCTTATATTTTCGTGTATTTTAAGTTTACCCCAAAACCCCCAACGTCATTCTATCGCTTACATATTCGTAGTAACGCATAAAGGATAGGAAGAGGGAACTTGGCACAACATACATGATAAACTTGCACAACAATCATGCACAACATGTTAGACTTGCACAACTTAGCATAGTGATCTTGCATATTACCATAAAACGTGCACAACTTGTCAAAACATGCACAACTTGTCATCTTAACTTGCATAAGTATGCATAACTTGTCAAACTTGCACAACTTGTCAAAACATGCACAACTTGTCATTTTAAACTTGCATAAGTATGCATAACTTGTCAAACATGCACAACTTGCCAAAACATGCACAACTTGTCATTTTAAACTTGCATATGTATGCATAACTTGTCAAACATGCACAACTTGCCAAAACATGCACAACTTGTCATTTTAAACTTGCATAAGTATGCATAACATGTCAAACATGCACAACTTGTCATTTTAAACTTGCATAAGTATGCATAACTTGTCAAACATGCACAACTTGTCATTTAAATCTTGCATAAGTATGCATAACTCAATAAACATACAAATCATGGCTTAGCAAACTTGCATAAACATGCATAACTTAATGAACATACAAATCATGGCTTAGTATACATGCATAACTTAATAGATTTGCAAATCATGGCTTAGTACCCTTTCATAACATGCACAACTCAATTAACATACATAAACCCCAACTTTCATCACACATTAACCTTATAGTTTCTAAAATGAGGGTAAGAGGGCTTACAATGCTTATGCGGACTCAAATGGGTACAACAAATGCAAGAAACCCCTTATGCAACTAATTAAAGCCCCCACATGCAAGCAAACTTGATCAAGACTCCTCCTTTGTGATGCCAATTGAAAAACAAGCCTTTAATGCAAGCTAAGGAGGATCATACAAGCCTAAATATGCTTGTATGCATGGAAAATCACCTAGGAATTAAATTAGGAATTGTATGAAGAGGGTGGAGGCCATGAGAGTTTGGATTTTGGCATAGTTTAGTTACTAGGATGAATAATGAATGATTTAGGGTAGGTTAGGGTCTTATTTATAGATTAGGTTAGTGATTTGAACCATAGGATTAACCCTAGATTCAATTAGGTCCATCAGATCCCGGAACTCTCTAGAACCAAGCCCTCCTATCAAGCCCAAATCAGAAATGGTGCACCAGGCCAAGTAGCCCGGCCACCCCCTGTCGACAGGGCTGTCGACAGGGCAGTCGACTCCCTGGGGACCCTGTCGACAGGCCTGTCGACATGGGGCCCCTGGCGGGAATTTTCCCGCCTTGGCCCAGCTGGCCCAATTCTTCAAATTTGAATCTGATTTTAAAACTTGAATTTTCTGAAAACTTCGACGGGCCATATCTGGGCCATACGGACTCCGATTTTCGAAAACTCGGACTCTATTTCGCGTATTTTTCCGAGACGAACGCAATGGCATAGCCCGTTTCCCTTGATTCAGATTTTATTATTAAATTCTGCCTCAATTTATGTTATAACAGATTATTGAAAATACGGGTTGTTACATTCTCCCCTCCTTAAAGGATTTCGTCCCCGAAATCTTCAAGTTAGGAAGAACGTGTCCTACCATCCAATCATCCATCTACTCAAAGCATCATCCACGAGCAATCATTGTCCTTAAAAGATTCTAAATGTGGTATGAACATATGCAAAAGTGTGTGTATATGTACTTATCTAATGCAAAGATCAGGCGGTTACTGATACAGTAAACCTCCTTAATGCATATGTATGTCAGTGAAAATCAGGCGGTTACTGATACAGTAAACCTCCTTAATGAATATGTATGTCAGTGAAATGAATCCATATGTATGCAAATTCCTAAATTCATAGTATCTATATGAGTGCACATAACATTCACCCATATGCAACATCCATGTGATAACACAACAAGTTTCAACCATGAATAAGTGTAAGCACTCATGCATATGCAACATGAAGAGTGTGCGAGCCGATCTAGTGCCTAATGTGTATAATGCATCCACGAGCAACCACTTGCAAACACTTGCAGCCACTTGCAACCATCAAGCATAACATGTTTCAAATACATCTTTCATCCAAAGGGTTTCTACCTAAGGTTCTCATGACAAGATAGACACGATGAACTAGATAAACTAGACAACTCCTTTTTGGATTACAAGAAATCCATTCAAACTTTGACATATAGTACTAACCGATGAGTCTTAACCCCCTTATGGAGTTCACAACAGAAATAAGATCGAGAATGGGACCGAGAGGATATATACAAAAGATAACTTGCAAGCAGGCTCCACAGAAAAACAAGGATCAAGGATGCACTCTTAAAAAGAGATATGATGCGCGTATCTAGTCTTCACTCTTCTTAGTCACGTTTCCTTGAGCTTAACTCCACTGTGCTTTGACTATCTTTCACTTCATGATTCCTTGGCTTCCTAACTCCTATTTCCCAAGTTCGAGCTGGAACTTATTTCATTATCGCCTCTCGTCTTTCTCTTCCACTTATTCTTCCTTCTGTATACTTGGCCTAACCATGCAAGCTCTCCAAAATTCACTAGTGAATCCTGGATCTCGTCCACCTACTAGAAAGTATTCCACGCAGCAGAACTTTTGTTGCCAATTGCCCTTATAGACGTGATTTTCTATAACTCATGCTTAATCGAAATGAGCCATCCGCCTATGAGTGATAGGTCATACCTAGATTCAGTTGCCTACCCATGGCTTCCTGTAGGCTCCTTCAAAACTGGCCAACTTCTTGAGGGTAAACCGTTGCTAACCATGATGCAGTCCTCTCGCTCTTCACCGGACTGAAATGAGCACTCTTCGTGAGTCTACCTATTATGATCCACATACCTGTATTCCCTTTCTTTGATCTAGGCAATTTATCCACCTTATCTATCGAGATGTTTTCACACTTCCCTTGCGAAACCTCCGATGGAGATAATGGCCCACTGGGCTTCTATGACTTGGCCTTGACCTGGTGGCTCAACAGGCATCCTGAAACAAACTCGGCCACCTCCTCGAGTGATGCGCATCTTCAAGAACCTTCTTTACCAAGTCTTCCACTCGAGGAACACCTAATCTCTCGTCGCGCCTTAGTCATCCCTTGTCATCTATAATATATCTAACGAGGTGACTTAACATCTCGCCTCGAATCAACTGGTCCATGTTCTTGACTAACTGCGGGTCTTCTCCCTGTGGAACCCCCTTCTTGATCCAGAAGAGTAAGTCTAAGTCCCCAGGAATGCCAACTAACTAGCCAAACGGAGGAAGCTTCTTACTTCAATTGCCCTTCTCAGAGCTTTCCGGTCTTAACTCGCAATTACTCTAACGGGATCCCCCGCTAAGCCTTCTTAGGAACTATGTGCCCAAGAAATCCAATTTCTTTCCTCCAAAGTGACATTTGGAGAACTTGACCTTCCACTGGTGGCTCTAAGCGTATCCATCTCCTCCTTGAGATGTATAGCATGTTCTTCCGCGTTCTTTTGAGGAGATCAAAATATCGTCTATGACGACCATGACAAACTTGTTCAAGGACCCCCTAAACACCCTACCCATCGAGTTCGCGTAATATGCGGGTGCCTTAGTCAAACCAAATAGCATGACTAACTATTGCAAAAATCCATCTAGAGTCCTAAACTCAGTCTTGTCAATCCCATCCTCAGCCCTCCTAAGCTGATGGAATCTGGTAACTGGATCAAAAGAAAACAGATGCTCCTACAAGCTGATCGAACAAATCATCGATCCTTGGTAACGGTTATCTGTTCCTCTCACGATAATCAACACCTAAGTGAAACAAACTGTCCACATCAGTAACGAATACTACTGGAGCACCCTACTCGAAAATGCTTCGTCTCAGGAAGTTCTTCTCAAGCAACTCCTTGACTTGCTTTCTTAACTCTCATTTCGTGAGGTCATGTGCCTAATCGGCCACGAAACTAGCTTGGCATTACCAGCCAGATAATACGGAAATCTATCCCCAGATATCAGGATACTCTCGGACCACCCTCACAGATTGCAAACTATCGATAGATGAGTTGAGGGATTCCAGATAACATAACATGACAGGACCCATAGGGTTACTAGAAATTTCTAGGGTATTACCGAGGCGGATCATGAGCCTCACAACCCTATATACAAAACCAAGAATGGCTTCAAAACAGAACGACCATTCCATGCCCAAAACCAACCCATATCCCCTGAAACCGAGAATATAAACATCCCACGAGAATTCTATACTTAAGATAGAAGTTTTCAAATCCACTCAGACCATAGACAAACGGGCAGAACCCCCAATTGGATTTGAAACACATACGGGATCATCAACTACACTAGTACTTAGGTGCAAAAACTTTCAACTGGATTAAATGAAATAAAACTATGCGATGTGCCAGAATCAAACAAAGTTTGAACAGGGAAAATCAGAAAATGTAAACAAGATTTTCAACAGAAACACTACCTCTATCATGAGCTGGAAGAACAGGGTTGAGGGGATGAATTCGCCCTCCAGATAGTCCTGCACACTGAGTGTGACCTTGCCCTTGTTTCCTCGGGCAATCCTTGCTGAAATGTCCAAACTCACCACAATCAAAGCATTCGCCCCGCTTTCTCTTCTCCTTCTTCCTACATTCCTTGGAACCATAACCAGTCAAACGAAGCCCTCTCATAGATCTATAGGAATAACTAGTTACACCCATCTCATTCAGCAACTAAGAAATCCAATCTTGTGGACTTTCAGGAACATCGAAAGCTTTTTTAGCACAATTTTTCACATGGGTTGTTCCGTCATCCATAACTTTTTATCCATTTAGAGTTAACGGAACCGTAACCAGTAAAAACGAAGCTCTCTCATAGATCTATAGGAATAACTTGTTACACCCATCTCATTCGACAACAAAGAAATCCAATCTTGTTGACTTTCAGGAACATCGAAAGCTTTTTTAGCACAATTTTTCACATGGGTTGTTCCGTCAACCATAACTTTTTATCCATTTAGAGTTAACGGAACCATAACCAGTCAAAACGAAGCCCTCTCATAGATCTATAGGAATAACTAGTTACACCCATCTCATTCAGCAACTAAGAAATCCAATCTTGTTGACTTCCAGGAACATCGAAAGCTTTTTTACCACAATTTTTCACATAGGTTGTTCCGTCAACCATAACTTTTTATCCATTTAGAGTTACTGGAACGATAACCAGTCAAAATGAAGCTCTCTCATAGATCTATAGGAATAACTTGTTACACCCATCTCATTCAGCAACTAAGAAATCCAATCTTGTTGACTTTCAGGAACATCGAAAACTATTTTAGCACAATTTTTCACATGGGTTGTTCCTAAACCATAACTTTTTATACATTTATAGTTAACGGAACCATAACCAGTCAAAATGAAGCTCTCTCACAGATCTATAGGAATTACTAGTTACACCCATCTCATTCAGCAACTAAGAAATCCAATCTGGTTGACTTTCTGGAACATTGAAAGCTTTTTTAGCACAATTTTTCACATGGGTTGTTCCGTCAACCATAACTTTTTATCCATTTTGAGTTACCGGAAACATAACCAGTCAAAACGAAGCTCCCTAATAGATCTATATGAATAACTAGTTACACCCAACTCATTCGGCAACTAAGAAATTCAATATTGTTGACTTTTAGGAACATCGAATGCTTTTTTAGCATAATTTTTCACATGGGTTGTTCCGTCAACCATAAATTCTTATCCATTTAGAGTTACTGGAACCATAACCAGTCAAAATGAAGCCGTCTCATGGATCTATAGGAATAACTTGTTACATCCATCTCATTCAGTAACCAGGAAATCCAATCTTGTTGACTTTTAGGAACATCGAAAGCTTTTTTAGCACAATTTTTCACATGGGTTGTTCCGTCAACCATAACTTTTTTGTCGGAACCATAACCAGTAAAAACGAAGCACTGTCATAAATCTATAGGAATAACTAGTTACACCCATCTCATTCAGCAACTAAGAAATTCAATATTAATGACTTTCAGGAACATCGAAAGCTTTTTTTAGCACAATTTTTCACATGGGTTGTTCCGTCAACCATAACTTTTTATCCATTTAAAGTTACTGGAATCATAACTAGTCAAAATGAAGCTCTCTCATAGATCTATAGGAATAACTAGTTGCACCCATATCATTCAGCAACTAAGACATCCAATATTAATGACTTTCAGGAACATCGAAAGCTTTTTTAGCACAATTTTTTACATGGGTTGTTCCGACAACCATAACTTTTTATCCATTTTGAGTTACCGGAACAATAACCAGTCAAAACGAAGCTCTGTCATAGATCTATAGGAATAACTAGTTACACCCATCTCATTCAGCAACTAAGATATCCAATATTGTTGACTTTCAGGAACATCGAAAGCTTTTTTAGCACAATTTTTCACATGGGTAGTTCCGTCAACCATAACTTTTTATCCATTTAGAGTTAACGGAACCATAACTAGTCAAAACGAAGCTCTCTCATAGATCTATAGGAATAACTAGTTACACCCATCTCATTCAGCAACTAAGAAATTCAATATTAATGATTTTCAGGAACATCGAAAGCTTTTTTTAGCACAATTTTTTACCTGGGTTGTTCCGTCAATCATAACTTTTTATCCATTTAGATTACTGGAACCATAACCAGTCAAAATGAAGCTCTCTCATAAATCTATAGGAATAACTAGTTACACCCATCTCATTCAGCAACTAAGAAATCCAATATTAATGACTTTCAGGAACATCGAAAGCTTTTTTTATAATAATTTTCCACATGGGTTGTTCCGTCAACCATAACTTTTTATCCATTTAGAGTTACCAGAACCATAACCAGTCAAAACGAAGCTCTCTCATAGATCTATAGGAATAACTAGTTACACCCATCTCATTCAGCAACTAAGAAATCCAATCTTGTTGACTTTCAGGAACATCGAAAGGTTTTATAGCACAAATTTTCACGTGGGTTGTTCCGTCAACCATAACTTTTTATCCATTTAGAGTTACTGGACCGTAACCAGTCAAAACGAAGCTCTCTCATAAATCTATATGAATAACTTGTTACACCCATCTCATTCAGCACCTAAGTAATCCAATCTTGTTGACTTTCAGGAACATCGAAAGTTTTTTTTAGTATAATTTTTCACATGGGTTGTTCCGTCAACCATAACTTTTTTATCCATTTAGAGTTACTAGAACCATAACCAGTCAAAACGAAGTGCTCTCATAGATCTACAGGAATAACTAGTTCTACCCATCTCATTCAGCAACTAAGACATCCAATGTTAACGACTTTCAGGAACATCGAAAGCTTTTTTAGCACAATTTTTCACATGGGTTGTTCCGTCAACCATAACTTTTCATCCATTTAGAGTTAACGGAACCATAACCAGTCAAAACGAAGCTCACTCATAGATCTATAAGAATAATTTGTTACACCCATCTCATTCAGCAACTAAGAAATCCAATCTTGTTGACTTTCAGGAACATTGAAAGCTTTTTTAGCACAATTTTTCACATGGGTTGTTCCGTAAACCATAACTTTTTATACATTTAGAGTTAACGGAACCATAACCAGTCAAAATGAAGCTCTCTCATAGATCTATAGGAATAACTAGTTACACCCATCTCATTTAGCAACTAAGACATCCAATCTTGTTGACTTTCAGGAACATCGAAAGCTTTTTTAGCACAATTTTTCACATGGGTTGTTCCGTCAACCATAACTTTTTATCCATTTAGAGTTAACGCAACCATAACCAGTCAAAACGAAGCCCTCTCATAGATCTATAGGAATAACTAGTTACACCCATCTCATTCAGCAACTAAGAAATCCAATCTTGTGGACTTTCAGGAACATCGAAAGCTTTTTTAGCACAATTTTTCACATGGGTTGTTCCGTCAACCATAACTTTTTATCCATTTAGAGTTAACGGAACCGTAACCAGTCAAAACGAAGCTCTCTCATAGATCTATAGGAATAACTTGTTACACCCATCTCATTCGACAACAAAGAAATCCAATCTTGTTGACTTTCAGGAACATCGAAAGCTTTTTTAGCACAATTTTTCACATGGGTTGTTCCGTCAACCATAACTTTTTATCCATTTAGAGTTACTGGAACCATAACCAGTCAAAACGAAGTTCTCTCATAGATCTATAGGAAAAACTAGTTACCCCCATCTCATTCAACAACTAAGATATTCAATATTAATGACTTTCTGGAACATCGAAAGCTTTTTTTAGCACAATTTTTCACATGGGTTGTTCCGTCAACCATAACTTTTTATCCATTTAGAGTTAACGGAACCATAACTAGTCAAAACGAAGCTCTCTCATAGATCTATAGGAATAACTAGTTACACCCATCTCATTCAGCAACTAAGAAATTCAATATTAATGACTTTCAGGAACATCGAATGCTTTTTTTAACACAATTTTTCACATGGGTTGTTCCGTTAACCATAACTTTTTATCCATTTAAAGTTACTGGAACCATAACCAGTCAAAATGAAGCTCTCTCATAGATCTATAGGAATAACTTGTTGCACCCATATCATTCAGCAACTAAGACATCCAATATTAATGACTTTCAGGAACATCGAAAGCTTTTTTAGCACAATTTTTCACATGGGTTGTTCCGACAACCATAACTTTTTATCCATTTTGACTTACCGGAACAATAACCAGGCAAAACGAAGCTCTGTCATAGATCTATAGGAATAACTAGTTACACCCATCTCATTCAGCAACTAAGAAATCCAATATTGTTGACTTTCAGGAACATCGAAAGCTTTTTTAGCATAATTTTTCACATGGGTAGTTCCGTCAACCATAAATTTTTATCCATTTAGAGTTAACGGAACCATAACTAGTCAAAATGAAGCTCTCTCATAGATCTATAGGAATATCTAGCTACACCCATCTCATTCAGCAACTAAGAAATTCAATATTAATGATTTTCAGGAACATCGAAAGCTTTTTTTAGCACAATTTTTTACATGGGTTGTTCCGTCAATCATAACTTTTTATCCATTTAGAGTTACTGGAACCATAACCAGTCAAAACGAAGCTCTCTCATAGGTCTATAGGAATAACTAGTTACACCCATCTCATTCAGCAAATAAGAAATCCAATATTAACGACTTTCCGGAACATCGGAAGCTTTTTTAGCACAATTTTTCACATGGGTTGTTTCGTCAACCATAACTTTTTATCCATTTAGAGTTACTGGAACCATAACCAGTCAAAATGAAGCTCTCTCATAAATCTACATGAATAACTAGTTACACCCATCTCATTCAGCAACTAAGAAATCCAGTATTAATGACTTTCAGGAACATCGAAAGCTTTTTTTATAATAATTTTCCACATGGGTTGTTCCGGCAACCATAACTTTTTATCCATTTAGAGTTACCAGAACCATAACCAGTCAAAAAGAAGCTCTCTCATAGATCTATAGGAATAACTAGTTACACCCATCTCATTCAGCAACTAAGAAATCCAATCTTGTTGACTTTCAGGAACATCGAAAGGTTTTTTAGCACAAATTTTCACGTGGGTTATTCCGTCAACCATAACTTTTTATCCATTTAGAGTTACTGGACCGTAACCAGTCAAAACGAAGCTCTCTCATAAATCTATATGAATAACTTGTTACACCCATCTCATTCAGCAACTAAGAAATCCAATCTTGTTGACTTTCAGGAACATCGAAAGTTTTTTTTAGTATAATTTTTCACATGGGTTGTTCCGTCAACCATAACTTTTTTATCCGTTTAGAGTTACTTGAACCATAACCAGTCAAAACGAAGCGCTCTCATAGATCTATAGGAATAAATAGTTCTACCCATCTCATTCAGCGACTAAGACATCCAATATTAACGACTTTCAGGAACATCGTAAGCTTTTTTAGCACAATTTTTCACATGGGTTGTTCCGTCAACCATAACTTTTTATCCATTTAGAGTTAACGGAACCATAACCAGTCAAAACGAAGCTCTCTCATAGATCTATAGGAATAACTTGTTACACCCATCTCATTCAGCAACTAAGAAATCCAATCTTGTTGACTTTCAGGAACATGGAAAGCTTTTTTAGAACAATTTTTCACATGGGTTGTTCCGTAAACCATAAATTTTTATACATTTAGAGTTACGGAACCATAACCAGTCGAAATGAAGCTCTCTCATAGATCTATAGGAATAGCTAGTTACACCCATCTCATTCAGCAACTAAGAAATCCAATCTTGTTGACTTTCAGGAACATCGAAAGGTTTTTTAGCACAAATTTTCACGTGGGTTGTTCCGTCAACCATAAGTTTTTATCCATTTAGAGTTACCGGACCGTAACCAGTCAAAACGAAGCTCTCTCATAAATCTATATGAATAACTTGTTACACCCATCTCATTCAGCACCTAAGAAATCCAATCTTGTTGACTTTCAGGAACATCGAAAGTTTTTTTTAGTATAATTTTTCACATGGGTTGTTCCGTCAACCATAACTTTTTTATCCATTTAGAGTTACTAGAACCATAACCAGTCAAAACGAAGTGCTCTCATAGATCTACAGGAATAACTAGTTCTACCCATCTCATTCAGCAACTAAGACATCCAATATTAACGACTTTCAGGAACATCGAAAGCTTTTTTAGCACAATTTTTCACATGGGTTGTTCCGTCAACCATAACTTTTCATCCATTTAGAGTTAACGGAACCATAACCAGTCAAAACGAAGCTCACTCATAGATCTATAGGAATAATTTGTTACACCCATCTCATTCAGCAACTAAGAAATCCAATCTTGTTGACTTTCAGGAACATTGAAAGCTTTTTTACACAATTTTTCACATGGGTTGTTCCGTAAACCATAACTTTTTATACATTTAGAGTTAACGGAACCATAACCAGTCAAAATGAAGCTCTCTCATAGATCAATAGGAATAACTAGTTACACCCATCTCATTTAGCAACTAAGACATCCAATCTTGTTGACTTTCAGGAACATCGAAAGCTTTTTTAGCACAATTTTTCACATGGGTTGTTCCGTCAACCATAACTTTTTATCCATTTAGAGTTAACGCAACCATAACCAGTCAAAACGAAGCCCTCTCATAGATCTATAGGAATAACTAGTTACACCCATCTCATTCAGCAACTAAGAAATCCAATCTTGTGGACTTTCAGGAACATCGAAAGCTTTTTTAGCACAATTTTTCACATGGGTTGTTCCGTCAACCATAACTTTTTATCCATTTAGAGTTAACGGAACCGTAACCAGTCAAAACGAAGCTCTCTCATAGATCTATAGGAATAACTTGTTACACCCATCTCATTCGACAACAAAGAAATCCAATCTTGTTGACTTTCAGGAACATCGAAAGCTTTTTTAGCACAATTTTTCACATGGGTTGTTCCGTCAACCATAACTTTTTATCCATTTAGAGTTACTGGAACCATAACCAGTCAAAACGAAGTTCTCTCATAGATCTATAGGAAAAACTAGTTACACCCATCTCATTCAACAACTAAGATATTCAATATTAATGACTTTCTGGAACATCGAAAGCTATTTTTAGCACAATTTTTCACATGGGTTGTTCCGTCAACCATAACTTTTTATCCATTTAGAGTTAACGGAACCATAACTAGTCAAAACGAAGCTCTCTCATAGATCTATAGGAATAACTAGTTACACCCATCTCATTCAGCAACTAAGAAATTCAATATTAATGACTTTCAGGAACATCGAAAGCTTTTTTTAACACAATTTTTCACATGGGTTGTTCCATTAACCATAACTTTTTATCCATTTAAAGTTACTGGAACCATAACCAGTCAAAACGAAGCTCTCTCATAGATCTATAGGAATAACTAGTTGCACCCATATCATTCAGCAACTAAGACATCCAATATTAATGACTTTCAGGAACATCGAAAGCTTTTTTAGCACAATTTTTCACATGGGTTGTTCCGACAACCATAACTTTTTATCCATTTTGAGTTACCGGAACAATAACCAGGCAAAACGAAGCTCTGTCATAGATCTATAGGAATAACTAGTTACACCCATCTCATTCAGCAACTAAGAAATCCAATATTGTTGACTTTCAGGAACATCGAAAGCTTTTTTAGCATAATTTTTCACATGGGTAGTTCCGTCAACCATAAATTTTTATCCATTTAGAGTTAACGGAACCATAACTAGTCAAAATGAAGCTCTCTCATAGATCTATAGGAATATCTAGCTACACCCATCTCATTCAGCAACTAAGAAATTCAATATTAATGATTTTCAGGAACATCGAAAGCTTTTTTTAGCACAATTTTTTACATGGGTTGTTCCGTCAATCATAACTTTTTATCCATTTAGAGTTACTGGAACCATAACCAGTCAAAACGAAGCTCTCTCATAGGTCTATAGGAATAACTAGTTACACCCATCTCATTCAGCAAATAAGAAATCCAATATTAACGACTTTCCGGAACATTGGAAGCTTTTTTAGCACAATTTTTCACATGGGTTGTTTCGTCAACCATAACTTTTTATCCATTTAGAGTTACTGGAACCATAACCAGTCAAAATGAAGCTCTCTCATAAATCTACAGGAATAACTAGTTACACCCATCTCATTCAGCAACTAAGAAATCCAATATTAATGACTTTCAGGAACATCGAAAGCTTTTTTTATAATAATTTTCCACATGGGTTGTTCCGCCAACCATAACTTTTTATCCATTTAGAGTTACCAGAACCATAACCAGTCAAAAAGAAGCTCTCTCATAGATCTATAGGAATAACTAGTTACACCCATCTCATTCAGCAACTAAGAAATCCAATCTTGTTGACTTTCAGGAACATCGAAAGGTTTTTTAGCACAAATTTTCACGTGGGTTATTCCGTCAACCATAACTTTTTATCCATTTAGAGTTACTGGACCGTAACCAGTCAAAACGAAGCTCTCTCATAAATCTATATGAATAACTTGTTACACCCATCTCATTCAGCAACTAAGAAATCCAATCTTGTTGACTTTCAGGAACATCGAAAGTTTTTTTTAGTATAATTTTTCACATGGGTTGTTCCGTCAACCATAACTTTTTTATCCGTTTAGAGTTACTTGAACCATAACCAGTCAAAACGAAGCGCTCTCATAGATCTATAGGAATAAATAGTTCTACCCATCTCATTCAGCGACTAAGACATCCAATATTAACGACTTTCAGGAACATCGTAAGCTTTTTTAGCACAATTTTTCACATGGGTTGTTCCGTCAACCATAACTTTTTATCCATTTAGAGTTATCGGAACCATAACCAGTCAAAACGAAGCTCTCTCATAGATCTATAGGAATAACTTGTTACACCCATCTCATTCAGCAACTAAGAAATCCAATCTTGTTGACTTTCAGGAACATGGAAAGCTTTTTTAGAACAATTTTTCACATGGGTTGTTCCGTAAACCATAAATTTTTATACATTTAGAGTTACGGAACCATAACCAGTCGAAATGAAGCTCTCTCATAGATCTATAGGAATAGCTAGTTACACCCATCTCATTCAGCAACTAAGAAATCCAATCTTGTTGACTTTCAGGAACATCGAAAGGTTTTTTAGCACAAATTTTCACGTGGGTTGTTCCGTCAACCATAACTTTTTATCCATTTAGAGTTACCGGACCGTAACCAGTCAAGACGAAGCTCTCTCATAAATCTATATGAATAACTTGTTACACCCATCTCATTCAGCACCTAAGAAATCCAATCTTGTTGACTTTCAGGAACATCGAAAGTTTTTTTTAGTATAATTTTTCACATGGGTTGTTCCGTCAACCATAACTTTTTTATCCATTTAGAGTTACTAGAACCATAACCAGTCAAAACGAAGTGCTCTCATAGATCTACAGGAATAACTAGTTCTACCCATCTCATTCAGCAACTAAGACATCCAATATTAACGA
This sequence comes from Allium sativum, assembly GCA_030737875.1. NCBI lineage: Eukaryota > Viridiplantae > Streptophyta > Magnoliopsida > Asparagales > Amaryllidaceae > Allium > Allium sativum. Next base: position 21,184 of record JASFAX010001686.1, on the reverse strand, counting down.
CTTTCAGGAACATCGAAAGCTTTTTTAGCACAATTTTTCACATGGGTTGTTCCGTCAACCATAACTTTTCATCCATTTAGAGTTAACGGAACCATAACCAGTCAAAACGAAGCTCACTCATAGATCTATAGGAATAATTTGTTACACCCATCTCATTCAGCAACTAAGAAATCCAATCTTGTTGACTTTCAGGAACATTGAAAGCTTTTTTAGCACAATTTTTCACATGGGTTGTTCCGTAAACCATAACTTTTTATACATTTAGAGTTAACGGAACCATAACCAGTCAAAATGAAGCTCTCTCATAGATCAATAGGAATAACTAGTTACACCCATCTCATTTAGCAACTAAGACATCCAATCTTGTTGACTTTCAGGAACATCGAAAGCCTTTTTAGCACAATTTTTCACATGGGTTGTTCCGTCAACCATAACTTTTTATCCATTTAGAGTTAACGCAACCATAACCAGTCAAAACGAAGCCCTCTCATAGATCTATAGGAATAACTAGTTACACCCATCTCATTCAGCAACTAAGAAATCCAATCTTGTGGACTTTCAGGAACATCGAAAGCTTTTTTAGCACAATTTTTCACATGGGTTGTTCCGTCAACCATAACTTTTTATCCATTTAGAGTTAACGGAACCGTAACCAGTCAAAACGAAGCTCTCTCATAGATCTATAGGAATAACTTGTTACACCCATCTCATTCGACAACAAAGAAATCCAATCTTGTTGACTTTCAGGAACATCGAAAGCTTTTTTAGCACAATTTTTCACATGGGTTGTTCCGTCAACCATAACTTTTTATCCATTTAGAGTTACTGGAACCATAACCAGTCAAAACGAAGTTCTCTCATAGATCTATAGGAAAAACTAGTTACACCCATCTCATTCAACAACTAAGATATTCAATATTAATGACTTTCTGGAACATCGAAAGCTATTTTTAGCACAATTTTTCACATGGGTTGTTCCGTCAACCATAACTTTTTATCCATTTAGAGTTAACGGAACCATAACTAGTCAAAACGAAGCTCTCTCATAGATCTATAGGAATAACTAGTTACACCCATCTCATTCAGCAACTAAGAAATTCAATATTAATGACTTTCAGGAACATCGAAAGCTTTTTTTAACACAATTTTTCACATGGGTTGTTCCGTTAACCATAACTTTTTATCCATTTAAAGTTACTGGAACCATAACCAGTCAAAACGAAGCTCTCTCATAGATCTATAGGAATAACTAGTTGCACCCATATCATTCAGCAACTAAGACATCCAATATTAATGACTTTCAGGAACATCGAAAGCTTTTTTAGCACAATTTTTCACATGGGTTGTTCCGACAACCATAACTTTTTATCCATTTTGAGTTACCGGAACAATAACCAGGCAAAACGAAGCTCTGTCATAGATCTATAGGAATAACTAGTTACACCCATCTCATTCAGCAACTAAGAAATCCAATCTTGTTGACTTTCAGGAACAACGAAAGCTTTTTTAGTACAATTTTTAACATGGGTTGTTCCGTCAACCATAACATTTTATCCATTTAGAGTTAACGGAACCGTAACCAGTCAAAACGAAGCTCTCTCATAGATCTATAGGAATAGCTTGTTACACCCATCTCATTCAATAACAAAGAAATCCAATCTTGTTGACTTTCAGGAACATCGAAAGCTTTTTTAGCACAATTTTTCATATGGGTTGTTCCGTCAACCATAACTTTTTATCCATTTAGAGTTACTGGAACCATAACCAGTCAAAACGAAGCTCTCTCATAGATCTATAGGAATAACTAGTTACACCCATCTCATTCAACAAATAAGATATTCAATATTAATGACTTTCAGGAACATCGAAAGCTTTTTTTAGCACAACTTTTCACATGGGTTGTTCCGTCAACCATAACTTTTTATCCATTTAGAGTTAACGGAACCATAACTAGTAAAAACGAAGCTCTCTCATAGATCTATAGGAATAACTTGTTACACCCATCTCATTCGACAACTAAGAAATCCAATCTTGTTGACTTTCAGGAACATTGAAAGCTTTTTTAGCACAATTTTTCACATGGGTTGTTCCGTCAACCATAACTTTTTATCCATTTAGAGTTACTGGAACCATTACCAGTCAAAACGAAGCTCTCTCATAGATCTATATGAATAACTTGTTACACCCATCTCATTCAGCAATTAAGAAATCCAATCTTGTTGACTTTCAGGAACATTGAAAGCTTTTTTTAGTACAATTTTTCACATGGGTTGTTCCGTCAACCATAACTTTTTATCCATTTAGAGTTACTGGAACCATTACCTGTCAAAACGAAGCTCTCTCATAGATCTATAGGAATAACTTGTTACACCCATCTCATTCAACCACTAAGAAATCCAATCTTGTTGACTTTAAGGAACATTGAAAGGTTTTTTAGCGCAATTTTTCACATGGGTTGTTCCGTCAACCATAACTTTTTATACATTTAGAGTTAACAGAACCATAACCAGCCAAAATGGAGCTCTCTCATAGATCTATAGGAATAACTAGTTACACCCATCTCATTCAGCAACTAAGAAATCCAATCTTGTTGACTTTCAGGAACATTGAAAGCTTTTTTAGCACAATTTTTCACATGGGTTGTTCCGTCAACCATAACTTTTTATCCATTTAGAGTTACTGGAACCATAACCAGTCAAAATGAAGCTCTCTCATAGATCTATAGGAATAACTAGTTACATCCATCTCATTCAGCAACTAAGAAATCCAATATTAATGACTTTCCGGAACATCGGAAGCTTTTTTAGCACAATTTTTCGCATGGGTTGTTTCGTCAACCATAACTTTTTATCCATTTAGTGTTACTAAAACCATAACCATACAAAACGTAGCTCTCTCATAAATCTATAGGAATAACTTGTTACACTCATCGCATTCAGCAACTTAGAAATCCAATCTTGTTGACTTTCAGGAACATCGAAAGCTTTTTTAGCACAATTTTTCACATGGGTTGTTCCGTCAACCATAACTTTTTATCCATTTAGAGTTAACGGAACCATAACCAGTCAAAATGAAGCCCTCTCATAGATCTATAGGAATAACTAGTTACACCCATCTCTTTCAGCAACTAAGAAATCCAATCTTGTTGACTTCCAGGAACATCGAAAGCTTTTTTAGCACAATTTTTCACATGGGTTGTTCCGTCAACCATAACTTTTTATCCATTTAGAGTTACTGGAACTATAACCAGTCAAAACGAAGCTCTCTCATAAATCTATAGGAATAACTTGTTACACCCATCTCATTCAGCAACTAAGAAATCCAATCTTGTTGACTTTCAGGAACATCGAAAGCTTTTTTAGCACAATTTTTCACATGGGTTGTTCCTCAACCATAACTTTTTATACATTTGTAGTTAACGGAACCATAACCAGTCAAAATGAAGCTCTCTCACAGATCTATAGGAATAACTAGTTACACCCATCTCATTCAGCAACTAAGAAATCCAATCTGGTTGACTTTCAGGAACATTGAAAGCTTTTTTAGCACAATTTTTCACATGGGTAGTTCCGTCAACCATAACTTTTTATCCATTTTGAGTTACCGGAAACATAACCAGTCAAAACGAAGCTCTCTAATAGATCTATATGAATAACTAGTTACACTCAACTCATTCGGCAACTAAGAAATTCAATATTGTTGACTTTCAGGAACATCGAATGCTTTTTTAGCATAATTTTTCACATGGGTTGTTCCGTCAACCATAACTTTTTATCCATTTAGAGTTACTGGAATCATAACCAGTCAAAACGAAGCCGTCTTATGGATCTATAGGAATAACTTGTTACATCCATCTCATTCAGTAACTAGGAAATCCAATCTTGTTGACTTTTAGGAACATCGAAAGCTTTTTTAGCACAATTTTTCACATGGGTTGTTCCGTCAACCATAACTTTTTTGTCGGAACCATAACCAGTAAAATCGAAGCACTCTCATAAATCTATAGGAATAACTTGTTACACCCATCTCATTCAGCAACTAAGAAATTCAATATTAATGACTTTCAGGAACATCGAAAGCTTTTTTTAGCACAATTTTTCACATGGGTTGTTCCATCAACCATAACTTTTTATCCATTTAAAGTTACTGGTACCATAACCAGTCAAAATGAAGCTCTCTCATAGATCTATAGGAATAACTAGTTGCACCCATATCATTCAGCAACTAAGACATCCAATATTAATGACTTTCAGGAACATCGAAAGCTTTTTTAGCACAATTTTTCACATAGGTTGTTCCGACAACCATAACTTTTTATCCATTTTGAGTTACTGGAACAATAACCAATCAAAACGAAGCTCTGTCATAGATCTATAGGAATAACTAATTACACCCATCTCATTCAGCAACTAAGAAATCCAATATTGTTGACTTTCAGGAACATCGAAAGCTTTTTTAGCACAATTTTTCACATGGGTAGTTCCGTCAACCATAACTTTTTATCCATTTATAGTTAACGGAACCATAACTAGTCAAAACGAAGCTCTCTCATAGATCTATAGGAATAACTAGTTACACCCATCTCATTCAGCAACTAATAAATTCATTATTAATGATTTTCAGGAACATCGAAAGCTTTTTTTAGCACAATTTTTTACATGGGTTGTTCCGTCAATCATAACTTTTTATCCATTTAGAGTTACTGGAACCATAACCAGTCAAAACAAAGCTCTCTCATAGGTCTATAGGAATAACTAGTTACACCCATCTCATTCAGCAACTAAGAAATCCAATATTAATGACTTTCCGGAACATCGGAAGCTTTTTTAGCACAATTTTTCACATGGGTTGTTTCGTTAACCATAACTTTTTATCCATTTAGAGTTACAGGAACCATAACCAGTCAAAACGAAGCTCTCTCATAAATCTATAAGAATAACTAGTTACACCCATCTCATTCAGCAACTAAGAAATCCAATATTAATGACTTTCAGGAACATCGAAAGCTTTTTTTATAATAATTTTCCACATGGGTTGTTCCGTCAACCATAACTTTTTATCCATTTAGAGTTACCAGAACCATAACCAGTCAAAACGAAGCTCTCTCATAGATCTATAGGAATAACTAGTTACACCCATCTCATTTAGCAACTAAGAAATCCAATCTTGTTGACTTTCAGGAACATCGAAAGGTTTTTTAGCACAAATTTTCACGTGGGTTGTTCCGTCAACCATAACTATTTATCCATTTAGAGTTACTGGACCGTAACCAGTCAAAACGAAGCTCTCTCATAAATCTATATGAATAACTTGTTACACCCATCTCATTCAGCACCTAAGAAATCCAATCTTGTTGACTTTCAGGAACATCGAAAGTTTTTTTTAGTATAATTTTTCACATGGGTTGTTCCGTCAACCATAACTTTTTTATCCGTTTAGAGTTACTAGAACCATAACCAGTCAAAACAAAGTGCTCTCATAGATCTACAGGAATAACTAGTTCTACCCATCTCATTCAGCAACTAAGACATCCAATATTAACGACTTTCAGGAACATCGAAAGCTTTTTTAGCACAATTTTTCACATGGGTTGTTCCGTCAACCATAACTTTTCATCCATTTAGAGTTAACGGAACCATAACCAGTCAAAACGAAGCTCACTCATAGATCTATAGGAATAATTTGTTACACCCATCTCATTCAGCAACTACGAAATCCAATCTTGTTGACTTTCAGGAACATTGAAAGCTTTTTTAGCACAATTTTTCACATGGGTTGTTCCGTAAACCATAACTTTTTATACATTTAGAGTTAACGGAACCATAACCAGTCAAAATGAAGCTCTCTCATAGATCTATAGGAATAACTAGTTACACCCATCTCATTTAGCAACTAAGACATCCAATCTTGTTGACTTTCAGGAACATTGAAAGCTTTTTTAGCACAATTTTTCACATGGGTTGTTCCGTCAACCATAACTTTTTATCCATTTAGAGTTAACGCAACCATAACCAGTCAAAACGAAGCCCTCGCATAGATCTATAGGAATAACTAGTTACACCCATCTCATTCAGCAACTAAGAAATCCAATCTTGTCGACTTTCAGGAACATCGAAAGCTTTTTTAGCACAATTTTTCACATGGGTTGTTCCGTCAACCATAACTTTTTATCCATTTAGAGTTAACGGAACCGTAACCAGTCTAAACGAAGCTCTCTCATAGATCTATAGGAATAACTTGTTACACCCATCTCATTCGACAACTAAGAAATCCAATCTTGTTGACTTTCAGGAACATCGAAAACTTTTTTTGCACAATTTTTCACATGGGTTGTTCCGTCAACCATAACTTTTTATCCATTTAGAGTTAACGGAACCATAACCAGTCAAAACGAAGCCCTCTGATAGATCTATAGGAATAACTAGTTACACCCATCTCATTCAGCAACTAAGAAATCCAATCTTGTTGACTTCCAGGAACATCGAAAGCTTTTTTACCACAATTTTTCACATAGGTTGTTCCGTCAACCATAACTTTTTATCCATTTAGAGTTACTGGAACGATAACCAGTCAAAACGAAGCTCTCTCATAGATCTATAGGAATAACTTGTTACACCCATCTCATTCAGCAACTAAGAAATCCAATCTTGTTGACTTTCAGGAACATCAAAAACTATTTTAGCACAATTTTTCACATGGGTTGTTCCTCAACCATAACTTTTTATACATTTATAGTTAACGGAACCATAACCAGTCAAAATGAAGCTCTCTCACAGATCTATAGGAATAACTAGTTACACCCATCTCATTCAGCAACTAAGAAATCCAATCTGGTTGACTTTCTGGAACATTGAAAGCTTTTTTAGCACAATTTTTCACATGGGTTGTTCCGTCAACCATAACTTTTTATCCATTTTGAGTTACCGGAAACAAAACCAGTCAAAACGAAGCTCCCTAATAGATCTATATGAATAACTAGTTACACCCAACTCATTCGGCAACTAAGAAATTCAATATTGTTGACTTTCAGGAACATCGAATGCTTTTTTAGCATAATTTTTCACATGGGTTGTTCCGTCAACCATAACTTCTTATCCATTTAGAGTTACTGGAACCATAACCAGTCAAAATGAAGCCGTCTCATGGATCTATAGGAATAACTTGTTACATCCATCTCATTCAGTAACTAGGAAATCCAATCTTGTTGACTTTTAGGAACATCGAAAGCTTTTTTAGCACAATTTTTCACATGGGTTGTTCCGTCAACCATAACTTTTTTGTCGGAACCATAACCAGTAAAAACGAAGCACTGTCATAAATCTATAGGAATAACTAGTTACACCCATCTCATTCAGCAACTAAGAAATTCAATATTAATGACTTTCAGGAACATCGAAAGCTTTTTTTAGCACAATTTTTCACATGGGTTGTTCCGTCAACCATAACTTTTTATCCATTTTGAGTTACCGGAACAATAACCAGTCAAAACGAAGCTCTGTCATAGATCTATAGGAATAACTAGTTACACCCATCTCATTCATCAACTAAGATATCCAATGTTGTTGACTTTCAGGAACATCGAAAGCTTTTTTAGCACAATTTTTCATATGGGTAGTTCCGTCAACCATAACTTTTTATCCATTTAGAGTTAACGGAACCATAACTAGTCAAAACGAAGCTCTCTCATAGATCTATAGGAATAACTAGTTACACCCATCTCATTCAGCAACTAAGAAATTCAATATTAATGATTTTCAGGAACATCGAAAGCTTTTTTTAGCACAATTTTTTACCTGGGTTGTTCCGTCAATCATAACTTTTTATCCATTTAGATTACTGGAAGCATAACCAGTCAGAACGAAGCTCTCTCATAAATCTATAGGAATAACTAGTTACACCCATCTCATTCAGCAACTAAGAAATCCAATATTAATGACTTTCAGGAACATCGAAAGCTTTTTTTATAATAATTTTCCACATGGGTTGTTCCGTCAACCATAACTTTTTATCCATTTAGAGTTACCAGAACCATAACCAGTCAAAACGAAGCTCTCTCATAGATCTATAGGAATAACTAGTTACACCCATCTCATTCAGCAACTAAGAAATCCAATCTTGTTGACTTTCAGGAACATCGAAAGGTTTTTTAGCACAAATTTTCACATGGGTTGTTCCGTCAACCATAACTTTTTATCCATTTAGAGTTACTGGACCGTAACCAGTCAAAACGAAGCTCTCTCATAAATCTATATGAATAACTTGTTACACCCATCTCATTCAGCACCTAAGAAATCCAATCTTGTTGACTTTCAGGAACATCGAAAGTTTTTTTTAGTATAATTTTGCACATGGGTTGTTCCGTCAACCATAACTTTTTTATCCGTTTAGAGTTACTAGAACCATAACCAGTCAAAACGAAGTGCTCTCATAGATCTACAGGAATAACTAGTTCTACCCATCTCATTCAGCAACTAAGACATCCAATATTAATGACTTTCAGGAACATCGAAAGCTTTTTTAGCACAATTTTTCACATGGGTTGTTCCGTCAACCATAACTTTTCATCCATTTAGAGTTAACGGAACCATAACCAGTCAAAACGAAGCTCACTCATAGACCTATAGGAATAATTTGTTACACCCATCTCATTCAGCAACTAAGAAATCCAATCTTGTTGACTTTCAGGAACATTGAAAGCTTTTTTAGCACAATTTTTCACATGGGTTGTTCCGTAAACCATAACTTTTTATACATTTAGATTTAACGGAACCATAACCAGTCAAAATGAAGCTCTCTCATAGATCTATAGGAATAACTAGTTACACCCATCTCATTTAGCAACTAAGACATCCAATCTTGTTGACTTTCAGGAACATCGAAAGCTTTTTTAGCACAATTTTTCACATGGGTTGTTCCGTCAACCATAACTTTTTATCCATTTAGAGTTAACGCAACCATAACCAGTCAAAACGAAGCCCTCTCATAGATCTATAGGAATAACTAGTTACACCCATCTCATTCAGCAACAAAGAAATCCAATCTTGTGGACTTTCAGGAACATCGAAAGCTTTTTTAGCACAATTTTTCACATGGGTTGTTCCGTCAACCATAACTTTTTATCCATTTAGAGTTAACGGAATCGTAACCAGTCAAAACGAAGCTCTCTCATAGATCTATAGGAATAACTTGTTACACCCATCTCATTCGACAACAAAGAAATCCAATCTTGTTGACTTTCAGGAACATCGAAAGCTTTTTTAGCACAATTTTTCACATGGGTTGTTCCGTCAACCATAACTTTTTATCCATTTAGAGTTACTGGAACCATAACCAGTCAAAACGAAGTTCTCTCATAGATCTATAGGAAAAACTAGTTACACCCATCTCATTCAACAACTATGATATTCAATATTAATGACTTTCTGGAACATCGAAAGCTTTTTTTAGCACAATTTTTCACATGGGTTGTTCCGTCAACCATAACTTTTTATCCATTTAGAGTTAACGGAACCATAACTAGTCAAAACGAAGCTCTCTCATAGATCTATAGGAATAACTAGTTACACTTATCTCATTCAGCAACTAAGAAATTCAATATTAATGACTTTCGGGAACATCTAAAGCTTTTTTTAACACAATTTTTCACATGGGTTGTTCCGTTAACCATAACTTTTTATCCATTTAAAGTTACTGGAACCATAACCAGTCAAAATGAAGCTCTCTCATAGATCTATAGGAATAACTAGTTGCACCCATATCATTCAGCAACTAAGACATCCAATATTAATGACTTTCAGGAACATCGAAAGCTTTTTTAGCACAATTTTTCACATGGGTTGTTCCGACAACCATAACTTTTTATCCATTTTGAGTTACCGGAACAATAACCAGTCAAAACGAAGCTCTGTCATAGATCTATAGGAATAACTAGTTACACCCATCTCATTCAGCAACTAAGAAATCCAATATTGTTGACTTTCAGGAACATCGAAAGCTTTTTTAGCACAATTTTTCACATGGGTAGTTCCGTCAACCATAAATTTTTATCCATTTAGAGTTAACGGAACCATAACTAGTCAAAATGAAGCTCTCTCATAGATCTATAGGAATAACTAGTTACACCCATCTCATTCAGCAACTAAGAAATTCAATATTAATGATTTTCAGGAACATCGAAAGCTTTTTTTAGCACAATTTTTTACATGGGTTGTTCCGTCAATCATAACTTTTTATCCATTTAGAGTTACTGGAACCATAACCAGTCAAAACGAAGCTCTCTCATAGGTCTATAGGAATAACTAGTTACACCTATCTCATTCAGCAAATAAGAAATCCAATATTAACGACTTTCCGGAACATCGGAAGCTTTTTTAGCACAATTTTTCACATGGGTTGTTTCGTCAACCATAACTTTTTATCCATTTAGAGTTACTGGAACCATAACCAGTCAAAATGAAGCTCTCTCATAAATCTACAGGAATAACTAGTTACACCCATCTCATTCAGCAACTAAGAAATCCAATATTAATGACTTTCAGGAACATCGAAAGCTTTTTTTATAATAATTTTCCACATGGGTTGTTCCGTCAACCATAACTTTTTATCCATTTAGAGTTACCAGAACCATAACCAGTCAAAAAGAAGCGCTCTCATAGATCTATAGGAATAACTAGTTACACCCATCTCATTCAGCAACTAAGAAATCCAATCTTGTTGACTTTCAGGAACATCGAAAGGTTTTTTAGCACAAATTTTCACGTGGGTTGTTCCGTCAACCATAACTTTTTATCCATTTAGAGTTACTGGACCGTAGCCAGTCAAAACGAAGCTCTCTCATAAATCTATATGAATAACTTGTTACACCCATCTCATTCAGCAACTAAGAAATCCAATCTTGTTGACTTTCAGGAACATCGAAAGTTTTTTTTAGTATAATTTTTCACATGGGTTGTTCCGTCAACCATAACTTTTTTATCCGTTTAGAGTTACTAGAACCATAACCAGTCAAAACTAAGCGCTCTCATAGATCTATAGGAATAAATAGTTCTACCCATCTCATTCAGCGACTAAGACATCCAATATTAACGACTTTCAGGAACATCGTAAGCTTTTTTAGCACAATTTTTCACATGGGTTGTTCCGTCAACCATAACTTTTTATCCATTTAGAGTTAACGGAACCATAACCAGTCAAAACGAAGATCTCTCATAGATCTATAGGAATAACTTGTTACACCCATCTCATTCAGCAACTAAGAAATCCAATCTTGTTGACTTTCAGGAACATGGAAAGCTTTTTTAGAACAATTTTTCACATGGGTTGTTCCGTAAACCATAAATTTTTATACATTTAGAGTTACGGAACCATAACCAGCCGAAACGAAGCTCTCTCATAGATCTATAGGAATAGCTAGTTACACCCATCTCATTCAGCTACTAAGAAATCCAATCTTGTTGACTTTCAGGAACATTGAAAGCTTTTTTAGCACAATTTTTCACATGGGTTGTTCCGTCAACCATAACTTTTTATCCAATAATAGTTAACGGAACCATAACCAGTCAAAACGAAGCCTCTCATAGATCTATAGGAATAACTATTTACACCCATCTCATTCAGCAACTAAGAAATCCAATCTTGTTGACTTTCAGGAACAACGAAAGCTTTTTTAGTACAATTTTTAACATGGGTTGTTCCGTCAACCATAACATTTTATCCATTTAGAGTTAACGGAACCGTAACCAGTCAAAACGAAGCTCTCTCATAGATCTATAGGAATAGCTTGTTACACCCATCTCATTCAACAACAAAGAAATCCAATCTTGTTGACTTTCAGGAACATCGAAAGCTTTTTTAGCACAATTTTTCATATGGGTTGTTCCGTCAACCATAACTTTTTATCCATTTAGAGTTACTGGAACCATTACCAGTCAAAACGAAGCTCTCTCATAGATCTATAGGAATAACTAGTTACACCCATCTCATTCAACAAATAAGATATTCGATATTAATGACTTTCAGGAACATCGAAAGCTTTTTTTAGCACAATTTTTCACATGGGTTGTTCCGTCAACCATAACTTTTTATCCATTTAGAGTTACTGGAACCATTACCTGTCAAAACGAAGCTCTCTCATAGATCTATAGGAATAACTTGTTACACCCATCTCATTCAACCACTAAGAAATCCAATCTTGTTGACTTTCAGGAACATTGAAAGGTTTTTTAGCGCAATTTTTCACATGGGTTGTTCCGTCAACCATAACTTTTTATACATTTAGAGTTAACGGAACCATAACCAGCCAAAATGGAGCTCTCTCGTAGATCTATAGGAATAACTAGTTACACCCATCTCATTCAGCAACTAAGAAATCCAATCTTGTTGACTTTCAGGAACATTGAAAGCTTTTTTAGCACAATTTTTCACATGGGTTGTTCCGTCAACCATAACTTTTTATCCATTTAGAGTTACTGGAACTATAACCAGTCAAAATGAAGCTCTCTCATAGATCTATAGGAATAACTAGTTACATCCATCTCATTCAGCAACTAAGAAATCCAATATTAATGACTTTCCGGAACATCGGAAGCTTTTTTAGCACAATTTTTCGCATGGGTTGTTTCGTCAACCATAACTTTTTATCCATTTAGTGTTACTAAAACCATAACCATACAAAACGTAGCTCTCTCATAAATCTATAGGAATAACTTGTTACACTCATCTCATTCAGCAACTTAGAAATCCAATCTTGTTGACTTTCAGGAACATCGAAAGCTTTTTTAGCACAATTTTTCACATGGGTTGTTCCGTCAACCATAACTTTTTATCCATTTAGAGTTAACGGAACCATAACCAGTCAAAATGAAGCCCTCTCATAGATCTATAGGAATAACTAGTTACACCCATCTCATTCAGCAACTAAGAAATCCAAACTTGTTGACTTCCAGGAACATCGAAAGCTTTTTTAGCACAATTTTTCATATGGGTTGTTCCGTCAACCATAACTTTTTATCCATTTAGAGTTACTGGAACGATAACCAGTCAAAACGAAGCTCTCATAGATCTATAGGAAGAACTTGTTACACCCATATCATTCAGCAACTAAGAAATCCAATCTTGTTGACTTTCAGGAACATCGAAAGCTTTTTTAGCACAATTTTTCACATGGGTTGTTCCTCAACCATAACTTTTTATACATTTATAGTTAACGGAACCATAACCAGTCAAAATGAAGCTCTCTCACAGATCTATAGGAATAACTAGTTACACCCATCTCATTCAGCAACTAAGAAATCCAATCTGGTTGACTTTCAGGAACATTGAAAGCTTTTTTAGCACAATTTTTCACATGGGTTGTTCCGTCAACCATAACTTTTTATCCATTTTGAGTTACCGGAAACATAACCAGTCAAAACGAAGCTCTCTAATAGATCTATATGAATAACTAGTTACACCCAACTCATTCGACAACTAAGAAATTCAATATTGTTGACTTTCAGGAACATCGAATGCTTTTTTAGCATAATTTTTCACATGGGTTGTTCCGTCAACCATAACTTTTTATCCATTTAGAGTTACTGGAACCACCGTCTCATGGATCTATAGGAATAACTTGTTACATCCATCTCATTCAGTAACTAGGAAATCCAATCTTGTTGACTTTTAGGAACATCGAAAGCTTTTTTAGCACAATTTTTCACATGGGTTGTTCCGTCAACCATAACTTTTTTGTCGGAACCATAACCAGTAAAATCGAAGCACTCCCATAAATCTATAGGAATAACTAGTTACACCCATCTCATTCAGCAACTAAGAAATTCAATATTAATGACTTTCAGGAACATCGAAAGCTTTTTTTAGCACAATTTTTCACATGGGTTGTTCCATCAACCATAACTTTTTATCCATTTAAAGTTACTGGAACCATAACCAGTCAAAATGAAGCTCTCTCATAGATCTATAGGAATAACTAGTTGCACCCATATCATTCAGCAACTAAGACATCCAATATTAATGACTTTCAGGAACATCGAAAGCTTTTTTAGCACAATTTTTCACATAGGTTGTTCCGACAACCATAACTTTTTATCCATTTTGAGTTACCGGAACAATAACCAATCAAAACGAAGCTCTATCATAGATCTATAGGAATAACTAATTACACCCATCTCATTCAGCAACTAAGAAATCCAATATTGTTGACTTTCAGGAACATCGAAAGCTTTTTTAGCACAATTTTTCACATGGGTAGTTCCATCAACCATAATTTTTTATCCATTTATAGTTAACGGAACCATAACTAGTCAAAACGAAGCTCTCTCATAGATCTATAGGAATAACTAGTTACACCCATCTCATTCAGCAACTAAGAAATTCAATATTAATGATTTTCAGGAACATCGAAAGCTTTTTTTAGCACAATTTCTTACATGGGTTGTTCCGTCAATCATAACTTTTTATCCATTTAGAGTTACTGGAACCATAACCAGTCAAAACGAAGCTCTCTCATAGGTCTATAGGAATAACTAGTTACACCCATCTCATTCAGCAACTAAGAAATCCAATATTAACGACTTTCCGGAACATCGGAAGCTTTTTTAGCACAATTTTTCACATGGGTTGTTTCGTCTACCATAACTTTTTATCCATTTAGAGTTAACGGAACCATAACCAGTCAAAACGAAGCTCTCTCATAGATCTATATGAATAACTTGTTACACCCATCTCATTCAGCAACTAAGAAATCCAATCTGGTTGACTTTCAGGAACATTGAAAGCTTTTTTAGCACAATTTTTCACATGGGTTGTTCCGTAAACCATAACTTTTTATACATTTAGAGTTAACGGAACCATAACCAGTCAAAATGAAGCTCTCTCATAGATCTATAGGAATAACTACTTACACCCATCTCATTCAGCAACTAAGAAATCCAATCTTGTTGACTTTCAGGAACATTGAAAGCTTTTTTAGCACAATTTTTCACATGGGTTGTTCCGTCAACCATAACTTTTTATCCATTTAGAGTTAACGGAACCATAACCAGTCAAAACGAAGCCCTCTCATAGATCTATAGGAATAACTAGTTACACCCATCTCATTCAGCAGCTAAGAAATCCAATCTTGTTGACTTTCAGGAGCATCGAAAGTTTTTTAGCACAATTTTTCACATGGGTTGTTCCGCCAACCATAACTTTTTATCCATTTAGAGTTAACGGAACCGTAACCAGTCAAAACGAAGCTCTTTAATAGATCTATAGGAATAACTTGTTGCACCCATCTCATTCAACAACAAAGAAATCCAATCTTGATGACTTTCAGGAACATCGAAAGCTTTTTTAGCACAATTTTTCACATGGGTTGTTCCGTCAACCATAACCTTTTATCTATTTAGAGTTACTGGAACCATAACCATTCAAAATGAAGCTCTCTCATAGATCTATAGGAATAACTAGTAACACCCATCTCATTCAACAACTAAGATATTCAATATTAATGACTTTCAGGAACATCGAAATCTTTTTTAGCACAATTTTTCACATGGGTTGTTCCGTCAACCATAACTTTTTATCCATTTAGATTTAACGGAACCATAACTAGTCAAAACGAAGCTCTCTCATAGGTCTATAAGAATAACTAGTTACACCCATCTCATTCAGCAACTAAGAAATCCAATCTTGATGACTTTCAGGAACATCAAAAGCTTTTTTTAGCATAATTTTTCACATGGGTTGTTCCGTCAACCATAACTTTTTATCCATTTAGAGTTATCAGAACAATAACCAGTCAAAATGACGCTCTCTCATAGATCTATAGGAATATCTAGTTACACCCATCTCATTTAGCAACTAAGAAATCCAATCTTGTTGACTTTCAGGAACATTGAAAGTTTTTTTAGCACAATTTTTCACATGGGTTGTTCCATCAACCATAACTTTTTATCCATTTAGAGTTACTGGAACCATTACCAGTCAAAACGAAGCTCTCTCATAGATCTATATGAATAACTTGTTACACCCATCTCATTCAGCAACTAAGAAATTCAATCTTGTTGACTTTCAGGAACATTGAAAGTTTTTTAAGCATAACTTTTCACATGGGTAGTTCCGTCAACCATAAATTTTTATCCATTTAGAGTTACTGGAACCATTACCAGTTAAAACGAAGCTCTCTCATAGATCTATAGGAATAACTTGTTATACCCATCTCATTCAGCCACTAAGAAATCCAATCTTGTTGACTTTCAGGAACATTGAAAGCTTTTTTAGCGCAATTTTTCATATGGGTTGTTCCGTCAACCATAACTTTTTATACATTTAGAGTTAATGGAACCATAACCAGCCAAAATGGAGCTCTCTCATAGATCTATAGGAATAACTAGTTACACCCATCTCATTCAGCAACTAAGAAATCCAATCTTGTTGACTTTCAGGTACATCGAAAGCTTTTTTAGCATAATTTTTAACATGGGTTGTTCCGTCAGCCATAACTTTTTATCCATTTAGAGTTACTGGAACCATAACCAATCAAAACGAAGCTCTCTCATAGATCTATAGGAATAACTAGTTACACCCATCTCATTCAACAACTAAGATATTCAATATTAATGACTTTCAGGAACATCGAAATCTTTTTTAGCACAATTTTTCACATGGGTTGTTCCGTCAACCATAACTTTTTATCCATTTAGAGTTAACGGAACCATAACTAGTCAAAACGAAGCTCTCTCATAGGTCTATAAGAATAACTAGTTACACCCATCTCATTCAGCAACTAAGAAATCCAATCTTGATGACTTTCAGGAACATCGAAAGCTTTTTTAGCACAATTTTTCACATGGGTTGTTCCGTCAACCATAACCTTTTATCCATTTAGAGTTAACGGAACCATAACTAGTCAAAACGAAGCTCTCTCATAGGTCTATAAGAATAACTAGTTACACCCATCTCATTCAACAACAAAGAAATCCAATCTAGATGACTTTCAGGAACATCGAAAGCTTTTTTAGCACAATTTTTCACATGGGTTGTTCCGTCAACCATAACCTTTTATCCATTTAGAGTTACTGGAACCATAACCAGTCAAAACGAAGCTCTCTCATAGATCTATAGGAATAACTAGTTACACCCATCTCATTCAACAACTAAGATATTCAATATTAATGACTTTCAGGAACATCGAAATCTTTTTTGGCACAATTTTTCACATGGGTTGTTCCGTCAACCATAACTTTTTATCCATTTAGAGTTAACGGAACCATAACTAGTCAAAACGAAGCTCTCTCATAGGTCTATAAGAATAACTAGTTACACCCATCTCATTCAGCAACTAAGAAATCCAATCTTAATGACTTTCAGGAACATCAAAAGCTTTTTTTAGCATAATTTTTCACATGGGTTGTTCCGTCAACCATAACTTTTTATCCATTTAGAGTTATCAGAACCATAACCAGTCAAAATGAAGCTCTCTCATAGATCTATAGGAATATCTAGTTACACCCATCTCATTCAGCAACTAAGAAATCCAATCTTGTTGACTTTCAGGAACATTGAAAGTTTTTTTAGCACAATTTTTCACATGGGTTGTTCCGTCAACCATAACTTTTTATCCATTTAGAGTTACTGGAACCATTACCAGTCAAAAAGAAGCTCTCTCATAGATCTATATGAATAACTTGTTACACCCATCTCATTCAGCAACTAAGAAATCCAATCTTGTTGACTTTCAGGAACATTGAAAGTTTTTTTAGCATAACTTTTCACATGGGTTGTTCCGTCAACCATAACTTTTTATCCATTTAGAGTTACTGGAACCATTACCAGTTAAAACGAAGCTCTCTCATAGATATATAGGAATAACTTGTTATACCCATCTCATTCAGCCACTAAGAAATCCAATCTTGTTGACTTTCAGGAACATTGAAAGCTTTTTTATCATAATTTTTCACATGGGTTGTTCCGTCAACCATAACTTTTTATCCATTTAGAGTTACTGGAACCATAACCAGTCAAAATGAAGCTCTCTCATAGATCTATAGGAATAACTAGTTACACCCATCTCATTCAGCAACTAAGAAATCCAATATAAATGACTTTCCGGAACATTGGAAGCTTTTTTAGTACAATTTTTCACATGGGTTGTTTCGTCAACCATAACTTTTTATCCATTTAGAGTTAATTAAACCATAACCATACAAAACTTAGCTCTCTCATAAATCTATAGGAATAACTTGTTACACCCATCTCATTCAGCAACTTAGAAATCCAATCTTGTTGACTTTCAGGAACATAGAAAGCTTTTTTTAGCACAATTTTTCACATGGGTTGTTCCGTCAACCATAACTTTTTATCCATTTAGAGTTAACGGAACCATAACCAGTCAAAACGAAGCCCTCTCATAGATCTATAGGAATAACTAGTTACACCCATCTCATTCAGCAACTAAGAAATCCAATCTTGTTGACTTCCAGGAACATCGAAAGCTTTTTTAGCACAATTTTTCACATAGGTTGTTCCGTCAACCATAACTTTTTATCCATTTAGAGTTACTGGAACGATAACCAGTCAAAACGAAGCTCTCTCATAGATCTATAGGAATAACTTGTTACACCCATCTCATTCAGCAACTAAGAAATCCAATCTTGTTGACTTTCAGGAACATCGAAAACTATTTTAGCACAATTTTTCACATGGGTTGTTCCTCATCCATAACTTTTTATACATTTATAGTTAACGGAACTATAACCAGTCAAAATGAAGCTCTCTCACAGATCTATAGGAATAACTAGTTACACCCATCTCATTCAGCAACTAAGAAATCCAATCTGGTTGACTTTCTGGAACATTGAAAGCTTTTTTAGCACAATTTTTCACATGGGTTGTTACGTCAACCATAACTTTTTATCCATTTTGAGTTACCGGAAACATAACCAGTCAAAACGAAGCTCCCAAATAGATCTATATGAATAACTAGTTACACCCAACTCATTCGGCAACTAAGAAATTCAATATTGTTGACTTTCAGGAACATCGAATGCTTTTTTAGCATAATTTTTCACATGGGTTGTTCCGTCAACCATAACTTCTTATCCATTTAGAGTTACTGGAACCATAACCAGTCAAAATGAAGCCGTCTCATGGATCTATAGGAATAACTTGTTACATCCATCTCATTCAGTAACTAGGAAATCCAATCTTGTTGACTTTTAGGAACATCGAAAGCTTTTTTAGCACAATTTTTCACATGGGTTGTTCCGTCAACCATAACTTTTTTGTCGGAACCATAACCAGTAAAAACGAAGCACTGTCATAAATCTATAGGAATAACTAGTTACACCCATCTCATTCAACAACTAAGAAATTCAATATTAATGACTTTCAGGAACATCGAAAGCCTTTTTTAGCACAATTTTTCACATGGGTTGTTCCGTCAACCATAACTTTTTATCCATTTGAAGTTACTGGAATCATAACCAGTCAAAATGAAGCTCTCTCATAGATCTATAGGAATAACTAGTTGTACCCATATCATTCAGCAACTAAGACATCCAATATTAATGACTTTCAGGAACATCGAAAGCTTTTTAGCACAATTTTTCACATGGGTTGTTCCGCCAACCATAACTTTTTATCCATTTAGAGTTAACGGAACCGTAACCAGTCAAAACGAAGCTCTTTCATAGATCTATAGGAATAACTTGTTGCACCCATCTCATTCAACAACAAAGAAATCCAATCTTGATGACTTTCAGGAACATCGAAAGCTTTTTTAGCACAATTTTTCACATGGGTTGTTCCGTCAACCATAACCTTTTATCTATTTAGAGTTACTGGAACCATAACCATTCAAAATGAAGCTCTCTCATAGATCTATAGGAATAACTAGTAACACCCATCTCATTCAACAACTAAGATATTCAATATTAATGACTTTCAGGAACATCGAAATCTTTTTTAGCACAATTTTTCACATGGGTTGTTCCGTCAACCATAACTTTTTATCCATTTAGATTTAACGGAACCATAACTAGTCAAAACGAAGCTCTCTCATAGGTCTATAAGAATAACTAGTTACACCCATCTCATTCAGCAACTAAGAAATCCAATCTTGATGACTTTCAGGAACATCAAAAGCTTTTTTTAGCATAATTTTTCACATGGGTTGTTCCGTCAACCATAACTTTTTATCCATTTAGAGTTATCAGAACAATAACCAGTCAAAATGACGCTCTCTCATAGATCTATAGGAATATCTAGTTACACCCATCTCATTTAGCAACTAAGAAATCCAATCTTGTTGACTTTCAGGAACATTGAAAGTTTTTTTAGCACAATTTTTCACATGGGTTGTTCCATCAACCATAACTTTTTATCCATTTAGAGTTACTGGAACCATTACCAGTCAAAACGAAGCTCTCTCATAGATCTATATGAATAACTTGTTACACCCATCTCATTCAGCAACTAAGAAATTCAATCTTGTTGACTTTCAGGAACATTGAAAGTTTTTTAAGCATAACTTTTCACATGGGTAGTTCCGTCAACCATAAATTTTTATCCATTTAGAGTTACTGGAACCATTACCAGTTAAAACGAAGCTCTCTCATAGATCTATAGGAATAACTTGTTATACCCATCTCATTCAGCCACTAAGAAATCCAATCTTGTTGACTTTCAGGAACATTGAAAGCTTTTTTAGCGCAATTTTTCATATGGGTTGTTCCGTCAACCATAACTTTTTATACATTTAGAGTTAATGGAACCATAACCAGCCAAAATGGAGCTCTCTCATAGATCTATAGGAATAACTAGTTACACCCATCTCATTCAGCAACTAAGAAATCCAATCTTGTTGACTTTCAGGAACATCGAAAGCTTTTTTAGCATAATTTTTAACATGGGTTGTTCCGTCAACCATAACTTTTTATCCATTTAGAGTTACTGGAACCATAACCAATAGAAACGAAGCTCTCTCATAGATCTATAGGAATAACTAGTTACACCCATCTCATTCAACAACTAAGATATTCAATATTAATGACTTTCAGGAACATCGAAATCTTTTTTAGCACAATTTTTCACATGGGTTGTTCCGTCAACCATAACTTTTTATCCATTTAGAGTTAACGGAACCATAACTAGTCAAAACGAAGCTCTCTCATAGGTCTATAAGAATAACTAGTTACACCCA
>JASFAX010001685.1:0-49449 GCA_030737875.1 Allium sativum | reverse complement strand
CACTGTCTATAACCCGATTGATTTTAAAGGCCATACTCTGCCAAACACTTAACCAATATCGCCCATTGGTTTAAGCCAAACAGATGTTGAATATTCAATTAATAATCAACCATCAAATCAATCACACAACCAGATCAGTTCATATATGATCATATGAAAATAAATAATATATTTGAGGGATCCGGTTGGGTCCCTCCAACCTGTTCTTCCCTGTATTCAAATGGTTATCTCAAATCAGACGGTTCAGTTTTGTTTAACTGATAAATTAAATAACGACCATTTAACATCAACCATAAGCAATTCAAACAATTCAACCATTTAAACATGTTTATAAATAAACATGACCAACCAAGGTGAATCACCCTTATTGGAATCAATCGTTAAAAATAACGATTTGGTATTTCACTGAAATTAAACACGGTTTAATTTCATCGGTTAAATCAACAGTTAAATAGATAACTAGCAAAGCAGTCAACCATTGGCAAGCAGAGCACACAAAATAAAAACACCCAATTTATATAAAATATAAAAAGGGTAACTGAGTGAGTTTAACTCACTTGATTTCGGTCCGTCGATGAAACGGTGGGATTTTGTTGAATTAAACATCTAATTCTGACTGCTTCCTGCCTTGTCCAAACAGTCCCAGTACATTACGCTTGTCGATATGGTTCCGGCGTCCGTTGTTTCCTCCGCTTCCGTTGCGTGACTGCTTTGAAGCTTTCCTCCCTTGTTTTACGTTTTCACAGTATGCTAATTCCTGCTTCACCGAAACTGGCCTTCGTTCCTCCTTTGTTTTACTCCAACATTGTTTAGCACCCAACTACCGCATCGTTTTTTTAACATTCAAAAGCCAACAGTTCTTTGTTTCAGTACCATGCTTCACGTTGAAAGGCCAGACTACTTCCTTCCATTTGTTTTTTTTTTTTTTTCTTTCCCACTTGCGATAGTAACGTCCCCTTCCCATTTGATCTGCACCTTCTCCCATTCTTTACTTCAAATCCTCCTCATCACGTCATGCACCCTACCACATTCATGAACCCATCCAGTATCCCCCTCCACGTCCCCAAGTTCTTCCGCCATTTTTTTTTTTTTCTTTCTTAATAGGACCGAAGTTCATACAGGCGGTTCCCTTCATAGTACCCCATCGCAAGACTTCCTCCTCCCTTGAACTGCATGTAGCCTCCACGTCCCTTTTGTTTTTAATTTATATTATATATATATATATATATATATATATATATATATATTTTTGAGGAAAGTCTGCGTTTCTTGGTTGCTGGAATGGAGATGAATAGAGAAAGTGGCAGTGTATTTATAACATGAAGACAACGTGGTTGGCAAGGAGTTGTATAGGTTTGCAGTGTAGTGTAGTGGCTGTACGCGTAGGTGGACAATCCAAGAAAAACTTGGTCGGCAAGGGTTAATGAGATTTCGTTATCACTAATAAATGCTTGTCGAGAGATACTATATCAAAATGGGTTGTCAACTTTAATGCGAGGCCTGCAGAACATTTGGGTAGGTTGTGCTTAATATGTTGATTGTTGAGTGCTTCTGACCGATGAAAACGATGAAGGTGCTGAAGACATACTGTATATATATAGGGTTAGAATATATATAGTAAAATATTATTCGTGAAACTTCGTTGCGAAGTAACAAGCAAAACTAACTATAGACGATTTCCGTTTACTGATAAAAGAGCTATTCTTGGTGTAAAATGATATTCCGGACTCAATGGGACAAGTTTCATCGAAATCCGAGGTCGTATGAAAAAATTTCCTTTATGAAACCGGAAATGAACACACGTTTAATTTTTTCACGGTCACCAGATAAATCAAATCCACTTGAAACTGCGAACATCGACAATAACTTTTCGATACGAACCCAACGGCACTAATTTCGTCGCATTCTGAGACTGTTGCCCTGAAAGGCTATTTTTACCCTGAACCGCCCTACCCTTTTTAACGCCAAATTTCTCGATCTCTAAAAATAACAAACTATATACTTATTCTGACTCTAATCGACGATACGAACTCAACGAAACTGGTTTCGTGGCCTAATTCGATCGTCTGCTCAAGTTACATTCGAATATCTCTTTATTTATTTAAATACGCGCTATAGAAATTGAACGGGCGTTTATGGTTGCTGGGGTCACATACGACATCGGTTTGCCATGCCATTTGACACCGTGCAATAATTTAACGATACGGTTCCAATGAAACTGATTTCGTCGAAATCTGAGTCCGTTTGCAAAATGGCTATTTTAAAGGCCTATAGTTAAATAACGATTTTCCATAGCGACTATTTCAAAATTTGATTTGGCCATAAATATCAAACTATAACACGAAATCTGGGTTTTTCTCTTTCATATGAAAACTATCGCCAATACGGCTCCAACGTGTCTTGTTTCACAGAAATCCGACTTATATCGAATCCTGTATTCTCAGTTGAAGTTCAAAACTCTATATTGCGAACTGCACGCCATTTTCAAGCTCGATTTATATTATATATAAATTATAACGTTCAACTTCGTTTTTAATAACGAATTCAATATTAAATTTCATTAATATTCCCAATATAATATTTAAAATAAATAAATTAAATTAAATATTTGACGGTCAAAAATGCGGGTCGTTACAGTGTCGACTGCACAGTCGACACCCCCCCACCCCGTGTCGACTGCCCAGTCGACACGGGTGTCGACCTGCCCGCTTTTTCCAGCTTTCTGTAGCTGGTTCGTTCTGCTGTATTTGGTCACGTTTTCTGACCAGGTTCGTCCGCCTAGCTCTATATAAGCAGCCCTGGTCTTCTTCTCTATTCACAATTCTTTTTCTACCCTTATGCTGCGAAGATTCTAGTTAGACATGGCTTCTTCTCCTCCTCTAAAATATATAAATAAATAAATAATATATATAAAATAAAACAAGACGAGGAGATGCTGCTCAAAAGACTTTCAAGAAGAAGAGATTCAAGCTAGGATTTAAAAGGAGGTTCAAACGACTTCAACGAATGATCTTCTACGAATCATAGCAACGCCTCCTTTCTATTCTAATCTAATCTCTGTAAGTCAGTTATTTTTAGATTTAAATGTTTTTCTTTTATTCGCAACATGAAATTAAAGGGATAAAAGACTATGCCTAATCTTTCTTCTTGAATCAGTGCTTATACCTTTGGACCTAATTAAGAACTGTTGTGATTCGATGACCAATAAGACTGTGACGGTGAAACTATGGACTTTGGAACCATATGCCTTGGAACTATGAACATAAGCCTTTGATTTTGGGACATAAAATATTGCCTATGACTATGAATATTTCCTATGACTATGAACGTTGCCTATGACTATAAACATCGCCTAAGACTGTGATTCATTGAACTGTGAGGACTATTGCCTATGACTATGAACATCGCCTAAGACTGTGATTCATTGAACTGTGAGGATTATTGCCTATGACTATGAATATAAGATTATTATTTATGCCCATGGCATTGTAGTTATAAAACCATGTTGTTTATTTTGGATCTAGGCCTGACTCTCTATTCAGTTTATTCTTGGTTATCTTTGGTTTTAGACCTTGGGAATTTACCTATTAAGTTAGGTCTACCCATGTTCTCGAACCTTTGTCTCTATTCTGTCTATTCTTGGTTTTAGACCTTGGGAATTTACCTATTTAGTTAGGTCTACCCATGTTCTTGAACCTACGTCGTTATTCAAAACCATTTTATGCCAGTTGTTATATCTATCCTTTTCATAGCAATCTTTGGTTCATTCCCTGTTTGCTACGAATCTAGAATCTAGATTGAAACACGATTTTACGAACGGTGGGAATGCGATTTGGGGCAAAATATGAAATTTACTAAAACGTAGTTTAACTTGGAAATTGGCATAAATTGGGAACATGTATTATGGCATGTTCATAGAAATGCAAATTGGATAAATTTGACATGAATTATAAGATGTGTAATTTGAATCTTGTATTGATGTGTAAATCTAGCATTTACATGAATAGTGAACTAGAGTAATAAGTCTAGTTTGACGTGAATTAGAATATTAATCAGAATTGGATTAGCTAATTTGGCTCGATAAGTATATTGGCATAAACTTGAAATTGGCCATAATTGGGAGTAATTGTCAGGATTAGCAAAATCATGGTTAGTGACACTTCATTTGACATGGTTTACATACCAAAAAGCATAAACATGATATAGAGGGGAAAATGGGCCGTAAGAATAAATGTTGACAATTTACATTAAAAGAGTAATTGGAGAATAAGTAAATTAGGATTAATTAACTTATAGAATTTGTCCTAAATGAGGAAATGTTAATTTAGACAAATTAAAGGTTTGTTAACGACATCTCTTTTAATAATAAACCAGAAAGTTCTAGGGTGACAGAGAGGATAGTGTCTAGGCTTGAGTTTGGAAAATACAAGTTTCCTGCTCTCCCTGGCTATCCCTAACTGATCCGACGGACGGGATGGTTACTTTCAAAACCTGATTTGAAAATTAATCAAAACCCTTTGAAATAGAAAACACGAATAGGCCTAACCCGAGGTTAGACTGAGTTGCTATGTAAACCTGCCCGGAACCAACCGGCACATCCAGTAATCGCAACAATATCTATCTAATGTGAGTGGTCGTGGCTTTAATTTATTTAGTTAAAGCTAGAACAAGAATGCTAGGGTTAAGTAAACTAAGACACTTAACCAACTCAACATGATAACAAGACTGGTAGGTGGGTTTAGGTTCATACAGTTAAGCTAGAATGGGAGGGTTAAGTCCATAGGAACACTTAACCAACTTAAGCACAGTTAAGCTAGAACGGAGGGCTAAGTCCACAGGGACACTTAACCAAACTCATGGTAACAAGACAAGATTTGTAGAGGTTAAGTAACTAAGAAAACACTTAGCCAAATTAATATGTTAACTAGTCTAGAAAGTGGGGTTAAGTAAAGTTAATACACTTAGCCAAATTTACATGTTAACTAGGCTAGAGGTTGGGGTTAAGTAAGATTTAATACACTTAACCAATATGATATGTTAGGTGGGGTAGGCCGTAGGGTTAAGTAAACTTGAACACTTAACCATCAGATTTTGATAAAGGAATAGGGTTAAGTCTAAAACATGAAGGGATAATACTTAACCGTTAATAACAGGTTAGTTAAAACAGACGGGCAAGGTTAAGTTAAAAAGGAACACTGAATCAATACAGGGTGAATGGGTAAGGTTAAGTAATAAGAAATACTTAACCAATATAACTTGGTAAGGTTAAGTCAACATGAATTATTGATAACACTTAACCAGTTTATCAGGATAAATGAAGAGGGTTAAGTTAGCTTGAATTGACTAATGACACTTAACCAACCCAAGTTGACGGGAAAGAGAACTAAGTAGTAATTCTTAGTATAACACGGGAAGGAGCGAATGTCCGTCTGAATAGAGAGAAGGCTCCAATGAATTGGGTTACGAAGCCCGAGGCTTCGAGGGGACGTGAGGGTACTCTTGGTATCCCTCTGTGAGGCTGTAGATGATCCGCCTGGGCCCACAGAGGTTAATGTCTGCGTAGAAGAACCAGGGGTATGCCTTGGTTGCAATACATGGCAACCTAAAGACTAGGATGGACCGGCGTGATTCGGCGAGCAAACGGTAGCCCTGTGATAGCAACTCGTCGTCTACCATCCATCTTGAGTCAGTCGAGATACGTGAAGCGGAAAGGTGGAGAACTCCAAAAGACCATATACTTGCTATCTAGTTATGGTTGCGGATGGCCATAGGATAGTGGGGCACTGGGGGCCGGCGTATAGTTCTCATTTTACAAGGTATGCCTTTCATTAGTTGAGGGAGGGGTCAAGTGGGACCATAGCCACTGGAATAAAAACAGACCTTAGCATCTGCATCGGCAGATATCTAAAAGCTCCGGACCGAGTTTTGTATTCCTTGATTTACCCTGTCACAGGACTCGGACCGCACATTACAGGACATGTGCATCTAGACAAGCGATAACGATTCGTGATACATGCGGGGGAAAGTATAGGAACATATACCACTCTAGATGGTGTGTCCTAGACTTGGGGGCATCGTTCGACAGGTAGCGTAATCCCTAGTTGGACTAGGTGGCATAAACCCTGAACTCGAGAAGCGTTCAGCAGATAGCGTAAAACTCTAGTTAAATCTAGAAAGCACTTGATAGAAAACCCTAGATTTGATCTAGGTAATAAATAACGAATGTATGCCGGAAGGCAATGGAAAATACAGGGATTGGGATCACGTTATCGTTACCAGATGGGACACTAGATAGGCGGTGCAGAGATATAGAAACCAGCATAAAAAGGAAATAGTGAATCGGCGAAAGTATTAGAGCGTACCCAGTTTATCTTAGCACATCTTGTAACTACCTTGTCTAATCTTGTTGACCCTATCATCATGGTGTAATCTTGTATTCAGTTAATTCATGTCGTTTTGTTTTCCATGTTCACATGCTGGAAGTTACTGAACTTAGTCAGGCTTTATGTCTGACTCTGTTTTTCTTTCGTCTTCTTTTCTTCCGTTTCCCCCCCCCCCCCTCCAGGTAGTAGAGGAGGGAGTAGTATAGCCCAGGTCAAGTTGGACTGTCACTCTTTCCCAGCTTGAAGATTTATCGAAGTTTGCTTGGATTCTCTTATCAGATGCTATGGCTGGCTCTTGCTAAAATTTGGGGAAATATAAATGTTGTTTTATGCTTCTTTATTTTGTAAGACAGATGACACTCTGATATTGTAAAGAAATCTTTGTACAAACTATTTTATTAATAAAGCAAAGTTTTATTTTCCGCTGTTTAATTTCTGTCTGTCTTGTAATTTATCTGCATCTTTTACCCTAAATGCTCCACAGAACTTAGTGCATTCCCTTTGTGAGTGACACTAACAGATGTGGGGTGTTACACGTGGTATCAGAGCTGAAGGTTACCAGATCAGATAAAAGATTTGAAAGATTATTTTCAAAACGGTTTTTAAAGAAGCATTTTAGAAAAAGAAAAGTTTTGTTAAAGGGATAATTCCCCAAAGCCATATGCACTATCTTTTGATTCTCTGTTTCAGTCCTTATTTCCTTCTTTCTTGAGTCTCTGGGGCTCCTGGCTTTCTGGGAGGTAACCTCATCGATGGGCGAAGTAGTGCCCGACTTCCATCTATAACCATAGTAGTTTCACCTGCGGTTAGTTTTCTTCCAAGCTTAGTAGGATTTTCTGTACGATGGAGGCAGCTTTCGAGGGATTTGTCAACATGACTACACACAGAAGGGGATGAGGAGTTTGGCTAAGGAGCACAACCCGAGGATGAGGAATTCATGGATAAAAACTAAGACAAGAGGAAGTATCTTTGCTAAGGTATGATAGGGAAAGAATGAGGAACAAGATTTTCAGAAGGGCAAGTACATACTTTCACCACCAAGTGTACCTAAGAAAAAGGTTGTAAAGTTCTGTTGGAAGAGTCTAGTTTTCTGTTCGTACTATTTCCTTAGGTTCTAGCGCTTCTCAGTTGTTCATATCCACTTCCATAGTTGGGTCTCTGCACCATAGTACTTATATAGTAGAAAGATCCCTCTAGAGTCTCAAATCCAATTGGTGGTCCGACCAGTTTATTTTTGGTTAGTAGGATTTGAGAATAGCTATCGAGTTTGCTTATATCACCTCACGTAGGTCATCTAAATTTGAAGGAGATATTCCTTGGATGCTTGTCTGATATTGGTTTAGGCCTTTGGGGCTTGTACTTGAGGAATGTCGAGTTCGACTAGGGTGATTTGCGTGAGAAATGAATAGTTGTGGCAGGCACTCTAGAAAGTGCGTAGTGACCTTTTTACCCTCATAGTTATGGCGTGAAGGATAAGCTAAGAGGAGAGACCTCTAATCATCTTAGTACATACACTTGGTATCATAGTTGACATCTGTTTACTTTGGAGATGGAGGTCAGAAACTTCACAGTAGTGAAGTTAAATTAGTTAAGATACAGTGGAGTAAAGCTCAAGAAGGCTAGATACTAGCATCATACCCTTTTTCCTTGGGTGCATCCTTGATTTCTTTTGTTTGTAGGAGCTTTACGCATAATTGTTTCTCTTTCCAAAGTATATCCTCTAGGACGTATCATCGATCCTTAGGTAGAAGCCAATGGATGTAAACATGTGTTTGAAACATGTTATGGTTGAATGGTTGCAAGTGGTTGCAAATGGTTGCTCGTGAATGCATATGCATACGTATTAGGCACTAGATCAAGTTCGGACGCTTTCATATTGCATTTACAGATATGTATTTGTTTGTAAGTTGAACTTGATATGTTATCATATGGATGTTGCATATGGATGAATGGTTGTGCACACATGTAGTATTTACATCACTAGGGATGCTTGCATACATGATTGGACGCATGGCACTGACATGATTCGCATTAAGGAGGTCAACTGAATCAGTAGACCGCCTGATTTTGCATTAGATAAAGACATATACACACACTATGCATATGAAAATGTAGGCATTAAGAAATCTTTTAAGGACAATGGATGCCTGTGACTGAATGGTTGAGTAGATGGATGATTGGATGGTAGGGCACATTCTTCCTAACTTAGAGATTTCGGGGACGAAATCCTTTTAAGTGGGGGAGAATGTAACACCCCGTAATTCTGTAACACTAAGATCCGCAAATCAAGGAAGAATTAAAAAGTTAAAATCAAAATCAAGGGAAACGGGCTGCGCCATTGCGTTCGTCTCGGAAAATACGCGAAATGGAGTCCGAGTTTTCGAAAATCGGAGTCCGTATGACCAAGATTTGGCCCGTCAAAGTTTTCAGAAAGTTCCAAGTTCAAAACAGTTTAAAATAGAGTTAAATTCGAAATTCAAACGCGCAGGGGGCAGGGCGGGAAAATTCCCGCCCAGGTCAAGTCGACAGGGTGTCGACTACACAATCGACACCCCCCCACCCCCCCTCCCCCCCGTGTCGACTGCCTAGTCAACACAGGTGTCGACCTGCCCGCTTTTTCCAGCTTTCTGTAGCTGGTTTGTTCTACTGTATTTGGTCACGTTTTCTGACCAGGTTCGTCCGCCTAGCACAATATAAGCAGCCCTGGTCTTCTTCTCTATTCACAATTCTTTTTCTACCCTTATGCTGCGAAGATTCTAGTTAGACATGGCTTCTTCTACTCCTCTAAAATATATAAATAAATAAATAATATATATAAAATAAAACAAGATGAGGAGATGCTGCTCAAAAGACTTTCAAGAAGAAGAGATTCAAGCTAGGATTTAAAAGGAGGTTCAAACGACTTCAACGAATGATCTTCTACGAATCATAGCAACGCCTCCTTTCTATTCTAATCTAATCTCTGTAAGTCAGTTATTTTTAGATTTGAACGTTTTGCTTTTATTTGCGACATGAAATTAAAGGGATAAAAGACTATGCCTAATCTTTCTTCTTGAATCAGTGCTTGTACCTTTGGACCTAATTAAGAACTGTTGTGATTCGATGACCAATAAGACTGTGACGGTGAAACTATGGACTTTGGAACCATATGCCTTGGAACTATGAACATAAGCCTTTGATTTTGGGACATAAAATATTGCCTATGACTATGAATATTTCCTATGACTATGAACGTTGCCTATGACTATAAACATCGCCTAAGACTGTGATTCATTGAACTGTGAGGACTATTGCCTATGACTATGAACATCGCCTAAGACTGTGATTCATTGAACTGTGAGGATTATTGCCTATGACTATGAATATAAGATTATTATTTATGCCCATGACATTGTAGTTATAAAACCATGTTGTTTATTTTGGATCTAGGCCTGACTCTCTATTCAGTTTATTCTTGGTTATCTTTGGTTTTAGACCTTGGGAATTTACCTATTAAGTTAGGTCTACCTATGTTCTCGAACCTCTGTCTCTATTCTGTCTATTCTTGGTTTTAGACCTTGGGAATTTACCTATTTAGTTAGGTCTACCCATGTTCTTGAACCTACGTCGTTTTTCAAAACCATTTTATGCCAGTTGTTATATCTATCCTTTTCATAGCAATCTTTGGTTCATTCCCTGTTTGCTAAGAATCTAGAATCTAGATTGAAACACGATTTTACGAACGGTGGGAATGCGATTTGGGGCAAAATATGAAATTTACTAAAACCTAGTTTAACTTGGAAATTGGCATAAATTGGGAACATGTATTATGGCATGTTCATAGAAATGCAAATTGGATAAATTTGACATGAATTATAAGATGTGTAATTTGAATCTTGTATTGATGTGTAAATATAGCATTTAAATGAATAGTGAACTAGAGTAATAAGTCTAGTTTGACGTGAATTAGAATATTAATCAGAATTGGATTAGCTAATTTGGCTCGATAAGTATATTGGCATAAACTTGAAATTGGCCATAATTGGGAGTAATTGTCAGGATTAGCAAAATCATGGTTAGTGACACTTCATTTGATATGGTTTACATACCAAAAAGCATAAACATGATATAGAGGGAAAAATGGGCCGTAAGAATATATGTTGACAATTTACATTAAAAGAGTAATTGGGGAATAAGTAAATTAGGATTAATTTACTTATAGAATTTGTCCTAAATGAGGAAATGTTTATTTAGACAAATTAAAGGTTTGTTAACGACATCTCTTTTAATAATAAACCAGAAAGTTCTAGGGTGACAGAGAGGATAGTGTCTAGGCTTGAGTTTGGAAAATACAAGTTTCCTGCTCTCCCTGGCTATCCCTAACTGATCCGACGGACGGGTTTTCAAAACCTGATTTGAAAATTAATCAAAACCCTTTGAACTAGAAAACACGAATAGGCCTAACCCGAGGTTAGACTGAGTTGCGATGTAAACCTGCCCGGAACCAACCGGCACATCCAGTAATCGCAACAATATCTGTCTAATGTGAGTGGTCGTGGCTTTAATTTATTTAGTTAAAGCTAGAACAAGAATGCTAGGGTTAAGTCAACTAAGACACTTAACCAACTCAACATGATAACAAGACTGGTAGGTGGGTTTAGGTTCATACAGTTAAGCTAGAATGGGAGGGTTAAGTCCATAGGGACACTTAACCAACTTAAGCACAGTTAAGCTAGAACGGAGGGCTAAGTCCACAGGGACACTTAACCAAACTCATGGTAACAAGACAAGATTTGTAGAGGTTAAGTAACTAAGAAAACACTTAGCCAAATTAACATGTTAACTAGTCTAGAAAGTGGGGTTAAGTAAAGTTAATACACTTAGCCAAATTTACATGTTAACTAGGCTAGAGGTTGGGGTTTAGTAAGATTTAATACACTTAACCAATATGATATGTTAGCTGGGCTAGGCCGTAGGGTTAAGTAAACTTGAACACTTAACCATCAGATTTTGATAAAGGAATAGGGTTAAGTCTAAAACATGAAGGGATAATACTTAACCGTTAATAACAGGTTAATTAAAACAGACGGGCAAGGTTAAGTTAAAAAGGAACACTGAATCAATACAGGGTGAATGGGTAAGGTTAAGTAATAAGAAATACTTAACCAATATAACTTGGTAAGGTTAAGTCAACATGAATTATTGATAACACTTAACCAGTTTATCAGGATAAATGAAGAGGGTTAAGTTAGCTTGAATTGACTAATGACACTTAACCAACCCAAATTGACGGGAAAGAGAACTATGTAGTAATTCTTAGTATAACACGGGAAGGAGCGAATGTCCCTCTGAATAGAGAGAAGGCTCCAACGAATTGGGTTACGAAGCCCGAGGCTTCGAGGGGACGTGAGGGTACTCTTGGTATCCCTCTGTGAGGCTGCAAATGATTCGCCTGGGCCCACAGAAGTTAATGTCTGCGTAGAAGAACCAGGGGTATGCCTTGGTTGCAATACATGGCAACCTAAAGGCTAGGATGGACCGGCGTGATTCGACAAGCAAACGGTAGCCCTGTGATAGCAACTCGTCGTCTACCATCCATCTTGAGTCAGTCGAGATACGTGAAGCGGAAAGGCGGAGAACTCCAAAAGACCATATACTTGCTATCTAGTTATGGTTGCGGATGGCCATAGGATAGTGGGGCACCGAGGGCTGGCGTATAGTTCTCATTTTACAAGGTATGCCTTTCATTAGTTGAGGGAGGGGTCAAGTGGGACCATAGCCACTGGAATAAAAACAGACCTTAGCATCTGCATCGGCAGATATCTGAAAGCTCCCGACCGAGTTCTGTATTCCTTGATTTACCCTGTCACAGGACTCAGACTGCACATTACAGGACATGTGCATCTAGACAAGCGATAACGATTCGCGATACATGCGGGGAAAAGTATAGGAACATATACCACTCTAAATGGTGTGTCCTAGACTTGGGGGCATCGTTCGACAGGTAGCGTAATCCTTAGTTGGACTAGGTGGCATAAACCCTGAACTCGAGAAGCGTTCAGCAGATAGCGTAAAACTCTAGTTAAATCTAGAAAGCACTTGATAGAAAACCCTAGATTTGATCTAGGTAATAAATAACGAATGTATGCCGGAAGGCAATGGAAAATACAGGGATTGGGATCACGTTATCGTTACCAGATGGGACACTAGATAGGCGGTGCAGAGATATAGAAACCAGTATAACAAGGAAATAGCGAAGCGGCGAAAGTATTAGAGCGTACCCAGTTTATCTTAGCATATCTTGTAACTACCTTGTCTAATCTTATTGACCCTATCATCATGGTGTAATCTTGTATTCAGTTAATTCATGTCGTTTTGTTTTTCATGTTCACATGCTAGAAGTTACTGAACTTACTCAGCCTTCATGTCTGACTCTGTTTTTCTTTCGTCTTCTTTTCTTCCGTCCCCCCCCCCCCCCCCAGGTAGTAGAGGAGGGAGTAGTATAGCTCAGGTCAAGTTGGACTGTCACTCTTTCCCAGCTTGAAGATTTATCGAAGTTTGCTTGGATTCTCTTATCAGATGCTATGGCTGGCTCTTGCTAAAATTTGGGGAAATATAAATGTTGTTTTATGCTTCTTTATTTTGTAAGACAGATGACTCTCTGATATTGTAAAGAAATCTTTGTACAAACTATTTTATCAATAAAGCAAAGTTTTATTTTCCGCTGTTTAATTTCTGTCTATCTTGTAATTTATCTGCATCTTTTACCCTAAATGCTCCACAGAACTTAGTGCATTCCCTTTGTGAGTGACACTAACAGATGTGGGGTGTTACATTTAGGGTTTTTGTTAGAGTCTTAAGACTTGTCATAGCTTATCTTCCTATAGGATTCCATTTTGATTGAATTCACATCGTTTGAATTCAACTTGTGACTATCTTTTTCCTCCTTCTTTTTCCTTAAAGAAGCGAAATTGTTGGTCGTAACCGTGCAAGTGCCGATTCACCCAGTGTACCTCCTACGGAGGGGTGTTTGAGTATCTAGTGACCTAATTTTAGTCTATTAGAATATTTATTGATTCGTCTCTTTCGGGTTGATTTCTATAGTCCATGTATGGCCCATGTGCTCTAGTGGTGCTTCTGATTCATTCTTTGACTCGAGTTGCCAATCGACGTCTGTTTGCCTTATTGTGTATCACACTTGTCTTGTTGATCATTTATGATCCTTGAAGTTGATTGATCATTGGATATCTTGCTCGTGTGTCGTTACGCATGTTGTAAGTGCCTTTGATCCTAATATTTCTTGATTTCTAGTTAAGATTGTTTCGTACGTCGTTACGTACCTAACATAGTCTATTGGTTTCTTGTCGATCGGTATGGAGATACCATGTCGTTATGACTAAATCTACTCCCTTGTTGTCATCTATATAGTTCTAGTTCGGTGTGAGATCACCAAGCCTTCGGGCTAAAATGACTCATTTGTTACCTCGTTGTGCCGGTATGAGTCACTAAGCATTTGTGCTAAATTAACTCAACGAAGGCGCAATGATACATTTTTGTTACCTCGTTGCGTCCCAAACTCAAGATCTAGAATGGGGGAAAGCATCCCGCTTCTTCTGATCCCTCCTCTTGAGTCAAGGTACGTGTCATTAATTCCTTAATGTCATTTCCCTTGTTCAGAGATTATTTTAATTATGTTCTTTTGATATACGTCGATCTTGTTCTTCGTTATCAAAGATATCATTTGTGTTTTATTCGTAAGTCGATAAAGGAATTTTATTTCCTTTATGCCATCCCGAATGATTTATTGAATTTTTATGTTTTCACGAGATTCGCGTGAACGTTAGAAATTTTGAGGACTTTCTTGTGTTAACTTTTCCATTGGGTGCGTTAAGGATCTCGAACAAGACATGGTACGCCATGTTGTAGTTCGGAATTCGTAAACACCATTATGTGATAATCCAACATTCGAAATGGTTCCTAAAATTAAAATTCACTCCTAATAAGTAAATCAAAATAATAATATTTTGGGTTTTGGCAATTTTTCGTAGTTGGTTGTTATTTTTCTAGATAATTTATTATTAGATATCCTTGGAGAAATTCCAAGAATTTGAGTAGTTCAAGATTTTCAATTAGAAACTATCCTGAATCTTTTCATTGAGTAAATTAAATAACTCCAAAAACAACCCAAAAAGTTATTTATTTATGTCTCTTGTTTCTGGATTTCAGATCTTTGATTTTCGAGAATTCTTAATGATTGAGAATCTCGCCTAATTCTTGATCCTTGTGTGATAACCCCAAACTTCCACGGATGAAAGCAAGGGATGATCATTTTTGGAATACAACATAAATACAATAAAACAGAACACATATACAATATAGCAAAGGAAATTCATAGAGTAATAACATTATAGCAGCGGAAAATTATAATGTCATCAATCACAGAAAATCCACAGTCACAGAATCTAAGCTATTACAACAAGTTTTGCAGAAAAGAAATAAATTTGATGTCTAAAAAGAAAACAAAAGATGCCATAAAAACAAAAGATAAATGTCTTCAAGCTCCAAGTCATCACCTCTCTACTTCAGCAAATCCAAGAGACAGAAAATAAGCAGCTCCAAAGAAAAGACTACAAGCAAAGAATGAAACTGTCTACTTGGCTGCCCGTGTATAAGAGAGGGCACCCAAGTTTGCAAAAAGGTGAAACAAACTATGGGTCAGTCGTGGGACTGGTGTGAGAATTCTTAACTAAAATAACTATTAGATATAAGGCAAATCCAAAGACCACGCCGCTAACGCGGAACGGGTTTACTCTAATGGATTGCCGTGCATAATTTAAAGTGTCATAACAAATAAATAAGTACATCGTAAACAACGCAATGCTTTTTGAAAAAAAATGGAATCACCATAAGACCCAAGTCCCATCACACAATGCAACGCACACCAGAGGATAGGGTTTTACCTTATGGTGATTTAACATGCTAAATACGGCAAATACGCATCTAATATTATTATTAGTGTATATGAAAGTATTTCAAAGTAAAGGTATTAATCTTAGGAAGCATAGGTACCATATACTATGCCTCCGTACTAGTAATACAATCAAATTCGTCGGTTCGTATTTGGATTTTGGTTTCCATCATGAGTCAAGGCTAGAGCGGAGCTCTGTACCGATTCGAGACACTCTAGCTAGTGCCTCAGGATTCCCCGCGGAGAACCCTTGGAAATGGCAGGGCCGGTACGCAAATACAGCTTAGCAGATTGGCAATTCCTAAGCACACGTTCCCCGGTCCTATAGGACCTAATATCTGAAGCGCGCCACATTCCATCATCCACATAAGTAAAGTATCAGCGCTGGGAGGTCCCTGACACTACTTCTAGCTAGAAAGAAACGTGCTGCTTTCCCTGCATTCCCTTCGCCCGTTTTAGACTCTACCGGTTTGTGAGGCTCGTGAGGTTACGTAATACACAAAGCTCTGCTTATTCAAGCAGTGCTTTGATCGTCACCACAAGGTTCTGCTTTTCAACAAGAAACCTTGATCATTGCATCTTAGTATGCCACACTGTCACTCCATGCCATACCGTTGCTTCTCCATCAATACATAAATGGGTGTTAAGTAGAGAATAAATTCTCCACCACCAATATTTATATATTAACAGAAAATCAACAATATGATATATAACGAAGTACGATGTCAGACACACCATCCATTTAAACTTATGCTCTGGGTCTGAACGAAAGTCAAATCCGTGAAATCAATGCGTACGTCTGGGCAATGACCTTGACCCATGAATTGGTAGCAAGTCAATTCAGGATCTCGATCGCTGTCCATTCGAGGGAAGATTTACGGTCTTCATACGTCGTCTTCTTACTTCGATCTTTAACGCCGCTGGATTAATTTGGGATGAGAATATCTCGGACTTCCCAAACAATCCTCGTATGTATATACATATATATATCTTGAAAATCCTTCTTATTTGTTAATAATTATTTTTATTAACAATTCATTTTATTTTAATTATTTAAAATAGTCAAACTTCTTATTTAACGACGCACTCTCAAAATCATATTTTTATTTACATTAATTAAAATGTAAACTTTCATTACATATCGCATTCTTGTTTTCTTTACATTTAATAAAATGCAAACTTGAAATTACATGTCACATTCTTACCTATTTACATTGAATAAAATGTAAACTTTCATTACATATCTCATTCTTACTTATTTACATTGAATAAAATGTAAACTTGCATTTACATGTCGCATTCTTACTTATTTACATTGAATAAAATGTAAACTTTCATTGCATATCGCATTCTTACTTATTTACATTGAATAAAATGTAAACTTGCATTTACATGTCGCATTCTTACTTATTTACATTGAATAAAATGTAAACTTGCATTTACATGTCGCGTTCTTACTTATTTACATTGAATAAAATGTAAACTTTCATTACATATCGCATTCTTACTTATTTACATTGAATAAAATGTAAACTTATCCTACGGTGGAATTCCTTTATTTTAACATTAAAATAATGTAAATTTTTCCCTATGGTATATACACTTTTTATATTAACATTTAGAATAATGTTAACTCATCCTACGATGCATATTTTCTAAATTTTAACATTAAAGATAATGTTGACTTATCCTATGGTTAAATTACCCTTTATTAACATTAAAAATAATGTTAACCCACCCTATGGTGTTATTCCTTCTTAATTTCATATAAAAAAATGTAACATTCCTACGGTCAATTCTCTTTTATGTTAACATTATAAAATAATGTAAATTTTATCCTACGAAGTAATTCTCTTAATATTAACATTAAAAATAAATGTATATTAACCCTATGGTTAAATTATCCTTTATTAACATTAAAAATAATGTAATCTCATCCTATGTTAAATTACTTTATTACTTTACATTAAAAATAATGTAGCTCAATCCTACGGTTAAGATTCTCTTTAATTTAACATTAAAATTATGTTAATTCAACCTACGGTTGAATTTCCTTTATTTTAACATAAACAAAATATAATGTTAATTCGTACTACGGTGGAATTCACTATATATTAACATTAAAAACAATGTTAATTCATCTTACGATCAAATTCCTTATATACTAACATTATAAATAATGTTAATTACCCTATGGTGAAATTCTTTTATTTAAACATTAAAAATAATGTTAAATCCTTCTACGGTGAAATTCTTTTACTTTAACATTAAAAATAATGTTAATCATCCTACGATGTAAATTCTTTTACTTTAACATTAAAAAAATAGAGTTAATCTTATCATACGATGTAAATTCTTTTTATTAACATTAAATATAATGTTAACCATCCTACGATGTAAATTCTTTTCATTAAACATTAAATATAATGTTAATCATCCTACGATGTAAATTCTTTTTATTTAACATTAAAAAATAAATTAATGACATCCTACGGTTAAAAATTTTATTATATTAACATTAAAAATGTTAATTACATCATACGGTGTTGTCTTTAACATTAAAAATGTTAATTTACACATGCGGTGAAATTACTATTTAATTAACATTAAAAATAATGTTAATTGCTCATGCGGTGTAGTTTCTTATTATTAACATTTAAAAAAATGTTACTTTCTCATACCATGTAAATTCCTTATATTTAACATTAAAAAAAAATGTTAATTTCTCATCACTTTAATTTTAGATAGTTAAATGTAAATTTAATGTTAACACAAATTCCTACTTTGGTTTTACATAATTAAATGTAAATTTATGTCATTCCAAATTTCATGCCTTAATTTTACATAATTAAATGTAAATTTAATGTTAATACCAATTCCTACTTTAATTACATTGATAAAAATGTAATCGTTTTCCTACGGTGAAGTCCTTGAATATATTACATTAATAAAAATGTAAACTTTATTTACCTATCACATTCTTAATAAAATAAAACGTAAACTTTAGTTACATTTCACATTCTCAATTTGTTTACATAAAATAAAAGGTAAACTTTAGTTACATTTCTAAAAATTTAAATTTCACCTGTGGAGTAAATTCTTAAACATATTACATTAATAAGAATGCATATTGTGCCTACAGTTAAAATTACCATTTTATTCACATTACAATTTATTCACATTAATAAAAATGTGTTACATGTCTAATAATTTATTTTATTCACATAAGTAAAAATGTGAAAATTTACATGTCCAATATTTAATTTATAATATTAACATTAAAAATGTTAATGTCATCATACGGTTGAATTTTTATAATATTAACATTAAAAATGTTAATGTACATACGGTTGAATTTTTATAATATTAACATTAAAAATGTTAATTTCATCCTACGTTTTATTTCTTTTTATATTAACATAAAAAAATTGTTAATGTACACTTGCGGTAAAATTACTATTTAATTAACATTAAAAATGTTATTTTTTCATGCATTGAAAATTACTTATTATTAACACCAAAATAAATGTCCATTTTTTCCCTATTTCAATTTTACAAAAAAAAAAGAATATGTAAATTTCATCACAAGTCGCGTTCTTATTTACATCAAATAAACTGTAAATTCTCATCACATCGCATAACAACATACAAATACAACAATAGGATCAGATTCGATACTAACATTGAGGTAAATTGCAAGATGGGGTTTCACACAGCATATGTAAAATCAACATAGCATGGTTAAATAAATAACACATAATTCATTTTAATTAATTATGAATTCAGATTTAAGCCTAAAATTTCAGATCTAATCACATAGCACTATAGGCAATTTAGATTCCACATCATATGTTATGAACGGTTTAGATCTATGTTTAAACATCGTGTCATATTAATTCTACTATTAATAATCATGCAAATAATAATTAACTAAATTAAATTAAATTTAAAAATAAAATTCTCACCCTAATCCGTCTCAGCAAAGCCTACCCGTCGCCACGGTCCTGTCGGATCTGAAATTTTCAGATTCGGGGTTCATACGCATTAGTTATCAATGTTTGAATAATTCTGACTTTTAACAACTGCTACAG
This sequence comes from Allium sativum, assembly GCA_030737875.1. Lineage (NCBI taxonomy): Eukaryota > Viridiplantae > Streptophyta > Magnoliopsida > Asparagales > Amaryllidaceae > Allium > Allium sativum. The sequence continues at coordinate 30,028 of JASFAX010001685.1, read as the reverse complement.
CAACGCTTAAAAGTGTTGCAAAATCTGAAGCATACCTTATTTTCAGAATTTGTTCAAAGCTTCAAATTCGATTTTCTGGAGTTGTAGTTGACGAAACGACGAGCCGTTTGTTGGAGAAGGACCGGCAACGAGAGAGCTACGCACGGCCAGAAGGTGGCGAGGTGCGGCGGCGGCATGTGGGGCCTAGGGGGGCGCGACCGGCGGACCTTTGGAGGGACGGGGCGGGCGGATCGAGGCACGAGAATGGCTGAGGTTGGTACCAAATCGAAGAGCTCGGCGAGAGCTTCGAAACGAGTACTCACACGCCAAATTCCGTTAAGAAATGAGAGAGAAAACTGAGTTTGAATTTTCGAAGGGAGGTGGGTTCACTTGCGGCTGAAATGATGAAGAGGAAGACGAATGAACAGTAATTCCGAATATTATAATAATATATTCGGGTTAACTAATTATGTAATTAGCCCGTTAAGGCCCGTTTTGGTCCGAACCCCGATTCAGGCCTGCTTACTGTCGTTCTTAAGGTTTTGAGGCCTTCTGAACGCAATGGAACATGTTACAGGACCCAATTCCGAAATTTATTATGAATTCTGGAATAATTATATTATTTTGTTAATATTTTAATGTATACCGTACATGAAAATTCATCGAGGTCACAAATTAACTTCAAAAATTCTCAAAAAATATATTTAGCTATGTTTTGATGCTGTGGACCTATGAAAATTAATTTCGTTCAATTCTGAGCCCGTATGGATTTTTAATGAATTTTTAAAATCAAAAATTGCCCGTTTACACTGAAAAATCAATTATAATTATATATTAATTCCAAAAATTACCGAAAAATCATTTTTAGCTTTTTTTTGATGATACGAATCCAACAAAATTTATTTCATTGAATTCTGAGACATTTTGAAAAATGACTATTTTTAAGGCCAGTATATTTAATATTAAAAATATATTTTTAAACAAATAATTTCCGAAACTCGAAATATATAAGTGTTTACATTTTTTCAATGCAGAAACATCATTCTGAAACCAATGGAAGTGGTTTCGAGTCGAAATTCCTTTATATGCAAAAAGTAGCATTTTTGTCCTATGCAAATTACCCACCGACCTTTCTAAAAATTGAATTGGCCATAACTTTTGATTTCCGCTATGAAATTTCGATTTTTCGAATTCGTTGGAAAGATATTTTTAAATAGATTCTAATATTTTTGGTTTCACTAAAATCCGTTAAATTTTGCATCCTGTATGGTCAGTCAAAGTTCAAATTTGACTTTTCAAACTACCGCGCTATTTCTAGCTCTTTTTATAATTAAAATTAAATTATTCATTCTAACTTCGATTTGAACCAAATTTGTGATCCTTATTATTTAAAATATATTATTTTAAATATCAAAACTCATTTAAAATCACTTAAAATAAATTTTAACTTGGCCCCAAAATTCAGGGTCGTTACAGTCTCCCCCACTTAAAAACTTTTCTTCCTCGAAAAGGAAAAAGAAAAATAGAAGAGGAAGAATAAACACAGAGAATGTTTTTAACAGAGATGGTACCGTCTATAATATCAGGCTTTCCACCGAAGAAGTTGGTCCTTTCGTTCCTTCGTAAACATGTGCCAATTGAGCATCGCCACTTCACTTAGTCTTCTTCGAATGCACGATCAAGGGGAGAGTCAAAACAACTGAAATGGTGATTCTAGGAGATAGAAAAGATCGAAGGACGAAAGAAAAGATGACGATAAAGTGACTGGCTATTATGTATCCCATGAAATGTTCGCCGTAGAATATAGTGATTCTACGTAAACGAATTATTATAAATATGTTATATTCCGCTTTGTAAACCAAAGCTTTGATACCAACTGTGACAACCCCAAACTTCCACGGATGAAAGCAAGGGATGATCATTTTTGGAATACAACATAAATACAATAAAACAGAACACAGATACAATATAGCAAAGGAAATTCATAGAGTAATAACATTATAGCAGCGGAAAATTATAATGTCATCAATCACAGAAAATCCACAGTCACAGAATCTAAGCTATTACAACAAGTTTTGCAGAAAAGAAATAAATTTGATGTCTAAAAAGAAAACAAAAGATGCCATAGAAACAAAAGATAAATGTCTTCAAGCTCCAAGTCATCACCTCTCTACTTCAGCAAATCCAAGAGACAGAAAATAAGCAGCTCCAAAGAAAAGACTACAAGCAAAGAATGAACCTGTCTACTTGGCTGCGCGTGTATAAGAGAGGGCACCCAAGTTTGCAAAAAGGTGAAACAAACTATGGGTCAGTCTTGGGACTGGTGTGAGAATTCTTAACTAAAATAACTATTAGATATAAGGCAAATCCAAAGACCACGCCGCTAACGCGGAACGGGTTTACTCTAATGGATTGCCGTGCATAATTTAAAGTGTCATAACAAATAAATAAGTACATCGTAAACAACGCAATGCTTTTTGAAAAAATAAATGGAATCACCATAAGACCCAAGTCCCATCACACAATGCAACGCACACCAGAGGATAGGGTTTTACCTTATGGTGATTAAACATGCTAAATATGGCAAATACATATCTAATATTATTATTAGTGTATATGAAAGTATTTCAAAGTAAAGGTATTAATCTTAGGAAGCATAGGTACCATATACTATGCCTCCGTACTAGTAATACAATCAAATTCGTCGGTTCGTATTTGGATTTTGGTTTCCATCATGAGTCAAGGCTAGAGCGGAGCTCCTTACCGATTGGAGACACTCTAGCTAGTGCCTCAGGATTCCCCGCGGAGAACCCTTGGAAATGGCAGGGCTGGTCCGCAAATACAGCTTAGCGGATTGGCAATTCCTAAGCACACGTTCCCCGGTCCTATAGGACCTAATATCTGAGGCGCGCCACATTCCATCATCCACATAAGTAAAGTATCAGCGCTGGGAGGTCCCTGACACTACTTCTAGCTAGAAAGAAACGTGCTGCTTTCCCTGCGTTCCCTTCGCCCGTTTTAGACTCTACCGGTTTGTGAGGCTCGTGAGGTTACGTAATACACAAAGCTCTGCTTATTCAAGCAGTGCTTTAATCGTCACCACAAGGTTCTGCTTTTCAACAAGAAACCTTGATCATTGCATCTTAGTATGCCACGCTGTCACTCCATGCCATACCATTGCTTCTCCATCAATACATAAATGGGTGTTAAGTAGAGAATAAATTCTCCACCACCAATATTTATATATTAACAGAAAATCAACAATATGATATATAACGAAGTACGATGTCAGACACACCATCCATTTAAACTTATGCTCTGGGTATGAACGAAAGTCAAATCCGTGAAATCAACGCGTACGTCTGGGCAATGACCTTGACTCATGAATTGGTAGCAAGTCAATTCAGGATCTCGATCGCTGTCCATTCGAGGGAAGATTTACGGTCTTCATACGTCGTCTTCTTACTTCGATCTTTAACGCCGCTGGATTAATTTGGGATGAGAATATCTCGGACTTCCCAAACAATCCTCGTATGTACATACATATATATATCTTGAAAATCCTTCTTATTTGTTAATAATTATTTTTATTAACAATTCATTTTATTTTATTTATTTAAAATAGTCAAACTTCTTATTTAACGACGCACTCTCAAAATCATATTTTTATTTACATTAATAAAAATGTAAACTTTCATTACATATCGCATTCTTGTTTTCTTTACATTTAATAAAATGCAAACTTGAAATTACATGTCACATTCTTACCTATTTACATTGAATAAAATGTAAACTTTCATTACATATCTCATTCTTACTTATTTACATTGAATAAAATGTAAACTTGCATTTACATGTCGCATTCTTACTTATTTACATTGAATAAAATGTAAACTTTCATTACATATCGCATTCTTACTTATTTACATTGAATAAAATGTAAACTTGCATTTACATGTCGCATTCTTACTTATTTACATTGAATAAAATGTAAACTTGCATTTACATGTTGCATTCTTACTTATTTACATTGAATAAAATGTAAACTTTCATTACATATCGCATTCTTACTTATTTACATTGAATAAAATGTAAACTTATCCTACGGTGGAATTCCTTTATTTTAACATTAAAATAATGTAAATTTTTCCCTATGGTATATACACTTTTTATATTAACATTTAGAATAATGTTAACTCATCCTACGATGCATATTTTCTAAATTTTAACATTAAAGATAATGTTGACTTATCCTATGGTTAAATTACCCTTTATTAACATTAAAAATAATGTTAACCCACCCTATGGTGTTATTCCTTCTTAATTTCATATAAAAAAAATGTAACATTCCTACGTTCAATTCTCTTTTATGTTAACAATATAAAATAATGTAAATTTTATCCTACGAAGTAATTCTCTTAATATTAACATTAAAAATAAATGTATATTAACCCTATGGTTAAATTATCCTTTATTAACATTAAAAATAATGTAATCTCATCCTATGTTAAATTACTTTATTACTTTACATTAAAAATAATGTAGCTCAATCCTACGGTTAAGTTACTCTTTAATTTAACATTAAAATTATGTTAATTCAACCTACGGTTGAATTTCCTTTATTTTAACATAAACAAAATATAATGTTAATTCATACTACGGTGGAATTCACTATATATTAACATTAAAAACAATGTTAATTCATCTTACGGTCAAATTCCTTATATACTAACATTATAAATAATGTTAATTACCCTATTGTGAAATTCTTTTATTTAAACATTAAAAATAATGTTAAATCCTTCTACGGTGAAATTCTTTTACTTTAACATTAAAAATAATGTTAATCATCCTACGATGTAAATTCTTTTACTTTAACATTAAAAAAATAGAGTTAATCTTATCATACGATGTAAATTCTTTTTATTAACATTAAATATAATGTTAACCATCCTACGATGTAAATTCTTTTCATTAAACATTAAATATAATGTTAATCATCCTACGATGTAAATTCTTTTTATTTAACATTAAAAAATAAATTAATGAAATCCTACGGTTAAAAATTTTATTATATTAACATTAAAAATGTTAATTACATCATACGGTGTTGTCTTTAACATTAAAAATGTTAATTTACACATGCGGTGAAATTACTATTTAATTAACATTAAAAATAATGTTAATTGCTCATGCGGTGTAGTTTCTTATTATTAACATTTAAAAAAAAATGTTACTTTCTCACACCATGTAAATTCCTTATATTTAACATTAAACAAAATGTTAATTTCTCATCATTTTAATTTTACATAGTTAAATGTAAATTTAATGTTAACACAAATTCCTACTTTGGTTTTACATAATTAAATGTAAATTTATGTCATTCCAAATTTCATACCTTAATTTTACATAATTAAATGTAAATATAATGTTAATACCAATTCCTACTTTAATTACATTGATAAAAATGTAATCCTTTTCCTACGGTGAAGTCCTTGAATATATTACATTAATAAAAATGTAAACTTTATTTACCTATCACATTCTTAATAAAATAAAACGTAAACTTTAGTTACATTTCACATTCTCAATTTGTTTACATAAAATAAAAGGTAAACTTTAGTTACATTTCTAAAAATTTAAATTTCACCTGTGGAGTAAATTCTTAAATATATTACATTAATAAGAATGCATATTGTGCCTACAGTTAAAATTACCATTTTATTCACATTACAATTTATTCACATTAATAAAAATGTGTTACATGTCTAATAATTTATTTTATTCACATAAGTAAAAATGTGAAAATTTACATGTCCAATATTTAATTTATAATATTAACATTAAAAATGTTAATGTCATCATACGGTTGAATTTTTATAATATTAACATTAAAAATGTTAATGTACATACGGTTGAATTTTTATAATATTAACATTAAAAATGTTAATTTCATCCTACGTTTTATTTCTTTTTATATTAACATAAAAAATGTTAATGTACACTTGCGGTAAAATTACTATTTAATTAACATTAAAAATGTTAATTTTTCATGCATTGAAAATTACTTATTATTAACACCAAAATAAATGTCCATTTTTCCCTATTTCAATTTTACAAAAAAAAAAAGAATATGTAAATTTCATCACAAGTCGCGTTCTTATTTACATCAAATAAACTGTAAATTCTCATCACATCGCATAACAACATACAAATACAACAATAGGATCAGATTCGATACTAACATCGAGGTAAATTGCAAGATGGGGTTTCACACAGCATATGTAAAATCAACATAGCATGGTTAAATAAATAACACATAATTCATTTTAATTAATTATGAATTCAGATTTAAGCCTAAAATTTCAGATCTAATCACATAGCACTATAGGCAATTTAGATTCCACATCATATGTTATGAACGGTTTAGATCTATGTTTAAACATCGTGTCATATTAATTCTACTATTAATAATCATGCAAATAATAATTAACTAAATTAAATTAAATTTAAAAATAAAATTCTCACCCTAATCCGTCTCAGCAAAGCCTACCCATCGCCACGGTCCTGTCGGATCTGAAATTTTCAGATACGGGGTTCATACGCATTAGTTATCAATGTTTGAATAATTCTGACTTTTAACAGCTGCTACAGCAACGCTTAAAAGCGTCGCAAAATCTGAAGCATACCTTATTTTCAGAATTTGTTCAAAACTTCAAATTCGATTTTTTGGAGTTGTAGTTGACGAAACGACGAGCCGTTTGTTGGAGAAGGACCGACTACGAGAGAGCTACGCACGGCCAGAAGTTGGCGAGGTGCGGCGGCGGCATGTGGGGCCTAGGGGGCGCGACCGGCGGACCTTTGGAGGGACGGGGCGGGCGGATCGAGGCACGAGAATGGCTGAGGTTGGTACCAAATCGAAGAGCTCGGCGAGAGCTTCGAAACGAGTACACACACGCCAAATTCCGTTAAGAAATGAGAGAGAAAACTGAGTTTGTGTAACGACCTGTGTTTTTCGACCCTTTGAATCTGAATATTTAAATTGGTTTTAAATATTTTATTTGAAAAATAAATGGATTTTAATATCTAAATCATTATTTAAAACGAAGTTTGAACGATATGTATTTATATAATTATAAATCGAGCTTGAAAATGGCGTGCAGTTCGTAATATGGAGTTTTGAACTTCAATTGGATATACAGGGTCCGATATAAGTCGGATTTCTGTGAAACAAGAACCGTTGGAACCGTATTGATGATAATTTTCATATAAAAGAGAAAAATCTAGATTCCGTGTTATAGATTGTAAGTTATGGCTAAATCAAATTTTAAAATAGTCGCTGTGAAAAATCGTTATTTAAATATCGGCCTTTAAAATGGCCATTTCGCAAACGGACTCAGATTTCGACGAAATCAGTTTCATTAGAACCGTATCGTTGAATTATTGTACGGTGTTGGATGGCGTGGCAAACCGATGTCGTATGTGGCCACGGTAGCCGTAAACGCCCAGTTAATTTCTATAGCGCGTAATTAATTTAATAAAGAGATATTTGAGTATAACTTGAGCAAACGATCGAATTAGGCCGTGAAACCAATTCCGTTGAGTTCGTATCGTCGATTATAGTCAAGATAGGTATATAGTTTGTTATTTTTAGAAACCGGGTAATTGGGCATCTAAAATGGCATCGCGGTGCGCGTAAAAATAGCCCACCGGGGAAACAGTCTCAGAATGCGACGAAACTGGTGCCATTGGGTTCGTATTGAAAAATTATTATAGGATTTCAAAGTTTCAAGTTGATTTGATTTATCTGGTGATCGTGAAAAAAATTAAACGCGTGTTTATTTCTGGTTTTATAAAAGAAATTTTTTCGTATGACCTCGAATTTCGACGAAACTTGTCCCATTGGATTCGGAATATCTTTTTACACCTAGATTAGCTTTTTTATCAGTAAACGAAAATCGTTTGTAGTGGTTTCTGTGTGTTACTTTGCGGTGAAGTTTCGATAACATTATTAAATTCTAAACCTACCGGGTTCTGCCTACCGAAAATATGAACTACCCTATATCTACCTAAAATCGCGTTCACATCAGTAAATACATAACGCACTACCCTATGGAGAGACCTACTCGTACCATCTCTACTGGAAAACCATCCCGAAAATATCAAAGTCTTACCGTCCTATGCTTTCCTACTGCATATGTCTTGTCCTTTCAAAATAAATGAAACCCAGCTACTCTAGAAACTCAAATCAAAAGCTATACTTTCTTTTCAACAGTTCTCAGACGTGCCGACCAAGTTCTTTTCCTTTCACATTCGAGCCAGCAACCTATACTTTATCTGCATCCCTATATACCTAAATAACTTGGTGGCCACGGTTACTCTCTTATATAAATAAACCTCTGCTCCATTCTTATTTTCCATCGCTACAGCAATGAAAAATATACACTATCTCCTCACCAAGAATAAATCAAACCCCAACACTCCCTTCTACAAAACAAACGAAAAAAAAAGAAAAAAAAAGATACAGGAGCAAAACTGGAAGGGCCAAAGCCTGGTAGCAAAGTATGGCTTTCAAAGGAATGGGTTGTTCATTCACGTGAGGGGAGTGAACAAGAAAGTTCCAAAGAAGAAAGAGAGAAAAAAATCAAAATGTAACAGACGGAAGGGGGAAGGAAGACGGTGCGGTGAGGGGTCTGGTGCAAGGCAGTGACGTGGGGAGTTGATCTGGGTGGCCGCGGTAAAGTGTTCGGATGGAAAGAAGGGGTGAAGGGACATACAGCGGTGGTTGTTGTGGGGAGTTACAAGTGGGAAGGGCTTGCATTAGCTGTAGCATGGGGGGAAAGCGAACGTGTTGTGCATGAAGGGTAGTAGTCTGGCGTGAAATAGGATAAGGTGGGAAACATGCTTTTCCACGGTGAATTCATGAAAAGGGGGATCACGTTTGAAGGGAAAGAGTGCTGTAGCCAACATGGTTTCAATTTAATTTTAAAGTGGGGAACTAGTTTGCACGAAATGGTGATTACAAGAACAAACAGACGAAGAACAAGGAATCACGTGAGTAAGGGTAGGAGAGGTAACCGACTGGTTATTGGTTAAATAAGTAATTAATGATAATTTTAATTAGAACCGTGAATTTAAACACGAATAATTTCTTATTGGATAAACAGAATTGGACCAAATGAGGGACGCCGGAACCATACTATCCAGCACTGCAGTCTCGAGCAGTTTCGACGGTTATGGAAGCTGCTGAAATTCTAGTAAATTAAACGTCTGTTTAATTTGACTAGGACAGAACCGCTTAATCAATAAAAATAGGAATCAGGTGAGTTAAACTCACTCAGTTTTTCCTATTTATATTTTTATATAAATTGGGTTTTTATTTTGTGTGCTCTGCTTGCCAATGGTTGACTGTTTGCTTGTTGATTTAACTGATGAAATAAAACCGTCGTTTAATTTCAGAGAAATACTGAATCATTATTCTAACGATGGGTTCCAATAAAGGTAACTTACCTTGTTGGTCACATTTATAAAATAAACGTGTTTAATTGGTTGAATTGTTTGAATTGCTTATCAGTTAAAGGGTTGAATGATCTGATTTGAGTTAACCATTTGTATATAGGGAAGGACAGGTTGGAGGGATCCAACCGGATTCCTCAAATATATTATTTATTTTCATATTCTCATATATGAACTGCCCTGTTGTATTGTTGGATTTGATATTCAACATCTGTTTGGTTTAAACCAATGGGTGATATTGGTTGGGTATTTGGCAGCGTATGGCCTATAAAATCAATCGTGTCATGAATATTGATTCACAGCCAGGTGAACTGAAAAGATGAAGTTATAAAATTTATTTTTATAACTGGAGTCGGTTTTTGAATATATTATTTTGAATAAAAGTTATAAAAGGGAAATAAATAAATATTTTATTTATTTAAGATTTTGATTTGTTAGGAATTTATCTTATAGAATAAATGCTGATATTAGATTGATTTGAAAGTATAAGATGAGAAATAAGGTCGCATAGTTACACCTTGGTAATTGGTTTTTGTGAAGAAGAAATTTATGGAATTATTTAAATTAATTATATAATTAATTAATTTAAAGTGAGAATTTATTTGGAATCGGCTAACGAGATAATCAAGTTTGAGTGAATTAAATCGACCATTTGAATTTATTATCAAATTAATGTGTTTTTGGATTAAATATCGTTTAAATTTAGATAAGGTTTTTAAAAAAAAGGTTTAAGATAAACCAGAAGATATAAATGAGTTTCAAGATGTAAATCATTAATATTGAATTAACGTTATTTGAAAATGAGATCAAGTAAAAAGGGAAATTTGAAATAAGATTTCAAGAGTGGGGAATGGTCGAACAGATTTGAAAGAAGATTGGGAATAAATGAATCTGGTTAAAGAAGTGGGTTATAGGGTTGTATAACTAAACCCAAGTTATAATGGAATGTATTTCGATATGGAAATGGGAATATTGATTTTGTGATTTCAACTGATATTCATTTGAGGATAAGAACGTTGCTTGATCAAGGTCTGAGAGGTAATTAAAATACCCCAACTTGAACAACATCGGGATTATCTGAAGCTGATATTAGTTGGCGATCGTAAAAGAGATTCATGTTAATACAATGAATGTTTGAAAGGGGAATGGAGTGGAAATTGTATATGGTTATAAAGTATTTTACTAAAGTATTATAACATAATGGTTCTGAGGTCATTAGTATATAAGAATATAGTGATTCAAGTTAGAGTTGGTCAAACATAATTATGCAGGACGAGTTGCCATTTCGTACGACTGCTAGCGTAATTCGCAGGGCTGCTGATAGCCTACGGCGGTCGGATGTTCCCTGAGGGAATCAGGCGTAACCATTGTGATCGCTGTGATCTAGAGTCAAGCGAATGGATGTAAGTCGAGTATTAGTAAATCGATAGAAGTTAAACAAGTAAAGTTAATCAGTTAGAGTTAACCAGTTAAAGTAAATCAATTAGAGTTAATCGATTGGAGTTTAATCGAATTAGAGTTATTCAAATATCGTATTTTGAATGTTAAAAGAGCTAGAAGTTTTGGTTTAACAAAAGTAAATCAGTTGTTAAAGGCCAAATGGTGCTGAATACTGAGCCAGTGAACTCATTGGGTTGTCATGATTGAAACACTGATTATTTTGATAGTTAAATCACCGACTATCAAATCGGACCCATACGATTGTTGGTACGGAAAGACCGGGATCGAATTTATATTCGAAAACCATTCCGACAAACAATACGTGAAGATACCAGAAGACGGTCGAGATGGAGCATTGAAGACCGCGGATCTTCATAAGCGGAAGGATTACTTATAATCTCTGGTTTAGCGGCCCGAGATACACTGTGATTCTGTCGTGGTTGGAATCCACGGGTTGCAAGGACTTCTCACTACTGATCCATGGGGTGATTCCTATATGAGATGCAGTAGGAGAGTGCCTTCGGTTCATCCTGTTCCTGGATGACTTGTATGGACGAATGTCTGACAGAGTATTTCCTTAGAACCACGTACGTTGATTTTTACAAATATGCCGAGTTGGTGGCGAAGAGGGGCACTTCTTCAATACCAGAGTATATTTATGGACGTCAATTAGTGATTTGACGGATCTGACGATGTGGCATTCAAAGTGAATGATGGCCAGATGTTCGAAGAGATGAATTCTTGCCTCAAGCCTCATCAACCGGGAAAGGACAAAAAATCGGGCAGGCAGCATGGCTATGTGGGTCGCTCCCATTAGGGTGTATAATCACCTATCTAGAGAAATTCCTTTTGTTTCTTATTCTATCGATTCTGCCCATTCGGGAACGGTGGTTTGAGTCCAACCGTTGGTGATATACATTCGATACACTCAAGCGAAATGAGTGGTCGGTCATGTGAGGGCCAGGTTGCAAGACGTTCTTGTTGAACCCAGTGTATTCGCCTCTAGAGATACACGAGCGGAAGGTGGTCCCATACCTTGTCAAGGTTGGAATCCAATCTCCAATAAGCGCCTGCGGTTTTGATTGTATTCTATATATGTGGAGCGTGAGATGCAAGCGTTCCACTAGATTGATATTTATTTGTATCTAGACATTATTATAATATCAGATCAATATATGATTTCAAAAGATGTTTTGGGTTATCGTAAGGTAAAAACCGTCCGTGTTTATGTGTGGATTTGGTTTACGATTATCCTTTTCTTTTGGAGAGATTTCGAACTTTAAAATCTTGTTGGATGATTTACCCTTAATACTGTGCGAGTTTATCTCACTCTGGTTCACCAGACTGACCCGGTGTTTTGCAAATGCTCGGGTTAGCCCGGGGTACAGGTTCAGGTTATCGAATGCTGTGAAGTGACGAGCTGGAAGAGTCCAGACGTATGATATTATATAGCTACTATTCCGTTGTGCATGGGAACAAGTTATTATAACTGTCCTGTTGTGTGATGTACTCTTATATTGTAAGTATTTTGAAAGCTCTCAACAAAGTTTTATTTCTGTATTATATTTTGTTCCGCTGCGATGTGAGACTCTGATTCTATGTTGTGGTGTTTCTTCTTCTTCTTCTATTCTAATATTTCTTTCTTTCTTATCTCACCCTCTAATTTCTTTCTAATAACGCCCAGTGTTTTCGGTGTTTGGAAGGTCGGCATGAGTTACGGTAAAGGTATTTATGTCGATTTCTGAGGCCGAAAATCTCTGTTCGTTACAGTGGTATCAGAGCTGGTTGCTTAATTGGTACGGATGATAGGGGGTTCTCGCTTCGCGTTTGGTGGCGAACGGGAGACTCTTACCCCTACATCTCCCGACAATGTGGGTTGGTCGAGTCGAGAGGCTGGCCGTAAAAGCAGTTCTGAGGTATCTCTGTAAGCCACGCTGGGAGGTTAGCCCAGTGCCGAGGGAGGAGAGGATGGTTGAAAAGCCTACTCGAATCTCGTGTTCGTTACAGTGGTATCAGAGCTATTGGTTTGGTAATAACCTTGGCTCTATGGTGTAACTCGATAAAGATGGGGTTAGTAATACCCTAGATCGAGATTGAGTGTATATATATATATGCGAGCGTAATTGTAGATTTCATAAACAAATGTTTGTATTGTGTTATTTGATCGGTTCAAGTGTTGAAAGGCGTTGGACTGACAAATAGATACAGTATTGTTTTAAAAAGGGGGTAAATGAAATAATTTTACCCAAATTATATTTTGTATAGAAAAGAATAATTTATACAATTATTGAGATATTCGTGTGTTTAAATGATTTGAATGAATTTCAAATTGAATTTAAAATTTGAATGGTTTAATATAGCTAGATAATCTCATTGTGAAGTTAATAAATGAGATTAATAAAAATCGGAATTGGAATTAATAAGATAAATTGGAACTTAGAATTTAATTAATAATAATGGAGTGAACGTCAACATGATATAAATCGATTGATATTAAACCCAAGTGGATAAATGTAAACATTAATATTGGATATAAATTGAAGTTAAGATAAATTGAATGATTTAGTTGGGTTGACTGTGCATTGTTGTGCATTGCTTGTTGTCTGTTAGATGGGTTATATATATTCATCAAGGGTTGAATGAACTAGGAAACTTAGGAAATGAATTCCAGAATGGTAATTTGAATGGAATCATGTATGAATTAAGGATTAATTTAACCTTGTGTTTGATAATAAATGAGGCTATGTCCTTGGATTTGAAATTTTTTGTAGTTGAACTTGTTGATTAATTGAAATGATATTTCAAAATTCACGTATTGGTTACTAACATAATATTGAGGTGAGTACAGGGAGCTAAAGGATATGAGGATAAGTTTTGACTACATATATCGCATAAATTGAACCAGTATCCCCAATAGCGCTCGTAAAGGTACGCCTACGCGAAAATATAACATTTTGGGTTTTGGTTTTTGTTTTTCCGACCGTCGGTCGATATATATATATATATTATCTGTTCCTGCGATATCGCAGATGTCACTCTGTGTAGGGGAGACTCTGCTGAATTTTTCCGGGAATTTAAAGTGTTAGAAAATTTTCAATATTTTTGAAATTTTTATTTTTACCAAAATAAATCGGTTTTCGATTTAAAAATAAATTGGATTTGGAAATTAATGGATTTGCAACGTTCTTTCTTACTTTAGCAATTTCGAGGACGAAATTATTTTAAGGGGGGAAGAATGTAACGACCCGTGTTTTTCGACCCTTTGAATCTGAATATTTAAATTGGTTTTAAATATTTTATTTGAAAAATAAATGGATTTTAATATTTAAATCGTTATTTAAAACGAAGTTTGAACGATATGTATTTATATAATTATAAATCGAGCTTGAAAATGGCGTGCAGTTCGTAATATGGAGTTTTGAACTTCAATTGGATATACAGGGTCCGATATAAGTCGGATTTCTGTGAAACAAGAACCGTTGGAACCGTATTGATGATAATTTTCATATAAAAGAGAAAAATCTTTTTTCCGTGTTATAGATTGTAAGTTATGGCTAAATCAAATTTTAAAATAGTCGCTGTGAAAAATCGTTATTTAAATATCGGCCTTTAAAATGGCCATTTCGCAAACGGACTCAGATTTCGATGAAATCAGTTTCATTAGAACCGTATCGTTGAATTATTGTACGGTGTTGGATGGCGTGGCAAACCGATGTCGTATGTGGCCACGGTAGCCGTAAACGCCCAGTTAATTTCTATAGCGCGTAATTAATTTAATAAAGAGATATTTGAGTATAACTTGAGCAAACGATCGAATTAGGCCGTGAAACCAATTCCGTTGAGTTCGTATCGTCGATTATAGTCAAGATAGGTATATAGTTTGTTATTTTTAGAAACCGGGTAATTGGGCATCTAAAATGGCATCGCGGTGCGCGTAAAAATAGCCTACCGGGGAAACAGTCTCAGAATGCGACGAAACTGGTGCCGTTGGGTTCGTATTGAAAAATTATTATAGGATTTCAAAGTTTCAAGTTGATTTGATTTATCTGGTGATCGTGAAAAAAATTAAACGCGTGTTTATTTCTGGTTTTATAAAAGAAAATTTTTCGTATGACCTCGAATTTCGACGAAACTTGTCCCATTGGATTCGGAATATCTTTTTACACCTAGATTAGCTTTTTTATCAGTAAACGAAAATCGTTTGTAGTGGTTTCTGTGTGTTACTTTGCGGTGAAGTTTCGATAACATTATTAAATTCTAAACCTACCGGGTTCTGCCTACCGAAAATATGAACTACCCTATATCTACCTAAAATCGCGTTCACATCAGTAAATACATAACGCACTACCCTATGGAGAGACCTACTCGTACCATCTCTACTGGAAAACCATCCCGAAAATATCAAAGTCTTACCGTCCTATGCTTTCCTACTGCATATGTCTTGTCCTTTCAAAATAAATGAAACCCAGCTACTCTAGAAACTCAAATCAAAAGCTATACTTTCTTTTCAACAGTTCTCAGACGTGCCGACCAAGTTCTTTTTCTTTCACATTCGAGCCAGCAACCTATACTTTATCTGCATCCCTATATACCTAAATAACTTGGTGGCCACGGTTACTCTCTTATATAAATAAACCTCTGCTCCATTCTTATTTTCCATCGCTACAGCAATGAAAAATATACACCATCTCCTCACCAAGAATAAATCAAACCCCAACACTCCCTTCTACAAAACAAACGAAAAAAAAAAGAAAAAAAAAAGATAGAGGAGCGAAACTGGAAGGGCCAAAGCCTGGTAGCGAAGTATGGCTTTCAAAGGAATGGGTTGTTCATTCACGTGAGGGGAGTGAACAAGAAAGTTCCAAAGAAGAAAGAGAGAAAAAAATCAAAATGTAACAGACGGAAGGGGGAAGGAAGACGGTGCGGTGAGGGTTCTGGTGCAAGGCAGTGACGTAGGGAGTTGATCTGGGTGGCCACGGTAAAGTGTTCGGATGGAAAGAAGGGGTGAAGGGACATACAGCGGTGGTTGTTGTGGGGAGTTACAAGTGGGAAGGGCTTGCGTTAGCTGTAGCATGGGGGGAAAGCGAACGTGTTGTGCATGAAGGGTAGTAGTCTGGCGTGAAATAGGATAAGGTGGGAAACATGCTTTTCCACGGTGGATTCATGAAAAGGGGGATCACGTTTGAAGGGAAAGAGTGTTGTAGCCAACATGGTTTCAATTTAATTTTAAAGTGGGGAACTAGTTTGCACGAAATGGTGATTACAAGAACAAACAGACGAAGAACAAGGAATCACGTGAGTAAGGGTAGGAGAGGTAACCGACTGGTTATTGGTTAAATAAGTAATTAATGATAATTTTAATTAGAACTGTGAATTTAAACGCGAATAATTTCTTATTGGATAAACAGAATTGGACCAAATGAGGGACGCCGGAACCATACTATCCAGCACTGCAGTCTCGAGCAGTTTCGACGGTTATGGAAGCTGCTGAAATTCTAGTAAATTAAACGTCTGTTTAATTTGACTAGGACAGAACCGCTTAATCAATAAAAATAGGAATCAGGTGAGTTAAACTCACTCAGTTTTTCCTATTTATATTTTTATATAAATTGGGTTTTTATTTTGTGTGCTCTGCTTGCCAATGGTTGACTGTTTGCTTGTTGATTTAACTGATGAAATAAAACCGTCGTTTAATTTCAGTGAAATACTGAATCATTATTCTAACGATGGGTTCCAATAAAGGTAACTTACCTTGTTGGTCACATTTATAAAATAAACGTGTTTAATTGGTTGAATTGTTTGAATTGCTTATCAGTTAAAGGGTTGAATGATCTGATTTGAGTTAACCATTTGTATATAGGGAAGGACAGGTTGGAGGGATCCAACCGGATTCCTCAAATATATTATTTATTTTCATATTCTCATATATGAACTGCCCTGTTTTATTGTTGGATTTGATATTCAACATCTGTTTGGTTTAAACCAATGGGTGATATTGGTTGGGTATTTGGCAGCGTATGGCCTATAAAATCAATCGTGTCATGAATATTGATTCACAGCCAGGTGAACTGAAAAGATGAAGTTATAAAATTTATTTTTATAACTGGAGTCGGTTTTTGAATATATTATTTTGAATAAAAGTTATAAAAGGGAAATAAATAAATATTTTATTTATTTAAGATTTTGATTTGTTAGGAATTTATCTTATAGAATAAATGCTGATATTAGATTGATTTGAAAGTATAAGATGAGAAATAAGGTCGCATAGTTACACCTTGGTAATTGGTTTTTGTGAAGAAGAAATTTATGGAATTATTTAAATTAATTATATAATTAATTAATTTAAAGTGAGAATTTATTTGGAATCGGCTAACGAGATAATCAAGTTTGAGTGAATTAAATCGACCATTTGAATTGATTATCAAATTAATGTGTTTTTGGATTAAATATCGTTTAAATTTAGATAAGGTTTAAAAAAAAAGGTTTAAGATAAACCAGAAGATATAAATGAGTTTCAAGATGTAAATCATTAATATTGAATTAACGTTATTTGAAAATGAGATCAAGTAAAAAGGGAAATTTGAAATAAGATTTCAAGAGTGGGGAATGGTCGAACAGATTTGAAAGAAGATTGGGAATAAATGAATCTGGTTAAAGAAGTGGTTTATAGGGTTGTATAACTAAACCCAAGTTATAATGGAATGTATTTCGATATGGAAATGGGAATATTGATTTTGTGATTTCAACTGATATTCATTTGAGGATAAGAACGTTGCTTGATCAAGGTCTGAGAGGTAATTAAAATACCCCAACTTGAACAACATCGGGATTATCTGAAGCTGATATTAGTTGGCGATCGTAAAAGAGATTCATGTTAATACAATGAATGTTTGAAAGGGGAATGGAGTGGAAATTGTATATGGTTATAAAGTATTTTACTAAAGTATTATAACATAATGGTTCTGAGGTCATTAGTATATAAGAATATAGTGATTCAAGTTAGAGTTGGTCAAACATAATTATGCAGGACGAGTTGCCATTTCGTACGACTGCTAGCGTAATTCGCAGGGCTGCTGATAGCCTACGGCGGTCGGATGTTCCCTGAGGGAATCAGGCGTAACCATTGTGATCGCTGTGATCTAGAGTCAAGCGAATGGATGTAAGTCGAGTATTAGTAAATCGATAGAAGTTAAACAAGTAAAGTTAATCAGTTAGAGTTAACCAGTTAAAGTAAATCAATTAGAGTTAATCGATTGGAGTTTAATCGAATTAGAGTTATTCAAATATCGTATTTTGAATGTTAAAAGAGCTAGAAGTTTTGGTTTAACAAAAGTAAATCAGTTGTTAAAGGCCAAATGGTGCTGAATACTGAGCCAGTGAACTCATTGGGTTGTCATGATTGAAACACTGATTATTTTGATAGTTAAATCACCGACTATCAAATCGGACCCATACGATTGTTGGTACGGAAAGACCGGGATCGAATTTATATTCGAAAACTATTCCGACAAACAATACGTGAAGATACCAGAAGACGGTCGAGATGGAGCATTGAAGACCGTGGATCTTCATAAGCGGAAGGATTACTTATAATCTCTGGTTTATCGGCCCGAGATACATTGTGATTCTGTCGTGGTTGGAATCCACGGGTTGCAAGGACTTCTCGCTACTGATCCATGGGGTGATTCCTATATGAGATGCAATAGGAGAGTGCCTTCGGTTCATCCTGTTCCTGGATGACTTGTATGGACGAATGTCTGACAGAGTATTTCCTTAGAACCACGTACGTTGATTTTTACAAATATGCCGAGTTGGTGGCGAAGAGGGGCACTTCTTCAATACCAGAGTATATTTGTGGACGTCAATTAGTGATTTGACGGATCTGACGATGTGGCATTCAAAGTGAATGATGGCCAGATGTTCGAAGAGATGAATTCTTGCCTCAAGCCTCATCAACCGGGAAAGGACAAAAAATCGGGCAGGCAGCATGGCTATGTGGGTCGCTCCCATTAGGGTGTATGATCACCTATCTAGAGAAATTCCTTTTGTTTCTTATTCTATCGATTCTGCCCATTCGGGAATGGTGGTTTGAGTCCAACCGTTGGTGATATACATTCGATACACTCAAGCGAAATGAGTGGTCGGTCATGTGAGGGCCGGGTTGCAAGACGTTCTTGTTGAACCCAGTGTATTCGCCTCTAGAGATACACGAGCGGAAGGTGGTCCCATACCTTGTCAAGGTTGGAATCCAATCTCCAATAAGCGCCTGCGGTTTTGATTGTATTCTATATATGTGGAGCGTGAGATGCAAGCGTTCCACTAGATTGATATTTATTTGTATCTAGACATTATTATAATATCAGATCAATATATGATTTCAAAAGATGTTTTGGGTTATCGTAAGGTAAAAACCGTCCGTGTTTATGTGTGGATTTGGTCTTACGATTATCCTTTTCTTTTGGAGAGATTTCGAACTTTAAAATCTTGTTGGATGATTTACCCTTAATACTGTGCGAGTTTATCTCACTCTGGTTCACCAGACTGACCCGGTGTTTTGCAAATGCTCGGGTTAGCCCGGGGTACAGGTTCAGGTTATCGAATGCTGTGAAGTGACGAGCTGGAAGAGTCCAGACGTATGATATTATATAGCTACTATTCCGTTGTGCATGGGAACAAGTTATTATAACTGTCCCGTTGTGTGATGTACTCTTATATTGTAAGTATTTTGAAAGCTCTCAACAAAGTTTTATTTCTGTATTATATTTTGTTCCGCTGCGATGTGAGACTCTGATTCTGTGTTGTGGTGTTTCTTCTTCTTCTTCTATTCTAATATTTCTTTCTTTCTTATCTCACCCTCTAATTTCTTTCTAATAACGCCCAGTGTTTTCGGTGTTTGGAAGGTCGTCATGAGTTACGGTAAAGGTATTTATGTCGATTTCCGAGGCCGAAAATCTCTGTTCGTTACAGTTTGAATTTTCGAAGGGAGGTGGGTTCACTTGCGGCTGAAATGATGAAGAGGAAGACGAATGAACAATAATTCCGAATATTATAATAATATATTAGGGTTAACTAATTATGTAATTAGCCCGTTAAGCCCCGTTTTGGTCCGAACCCCGATTCAGGCCTGCTTACTGTCGTTCTTAAGGTTTTGAGGCCTTCTGAACGCAATGGAACATGTTACAGGACCCAATTCCGAAATTTATTATGAGTTCTGGAATAATTATATTATTTTGTTAATATTTTAATGTATACCGTACATGAAAATTCACCGAGGTCACAAATTAACTTCAAAAATTCTCAAAAAATATATTTAGCTATGTTTTGATGCTGTGGACCTATGAAAATTAATTTCGTTCAATTCTGAGCCCGTATGGATTTTTAATGAATTTTTAAAATCAAAAATTGCCCGTTTACACTGAAAAATCAATTATAATTGTATATTAATTCCAAAAATTACCGAAAAATCATTTTTAGCTTTGTTTTGATGATATGAATCCAACAAAATTTATTTCGTTAAATTCTGAGACATTTTGAAAAATGACTATTTTTAAGGCTAGTATATTTAATATTAAAAATATATTTTTAAACAAATAATTTCCGAAACTCGAAATATATAAGTGTTTACAGTTTTTCAATGCAGAAACATCATTCTGAAACCAATGGAAGTGGTTTCGAGTCGAAATTCCTTTATATGCAAAAAGTAGCATTTTTGTCCTATGCAAATTACCCACCGACCTTTCTAAAAATTGAATTGGCCATAACTTTTGATTTCCGCTATGAAATTTCGATTTTTCGAATTCGTTGGAAAGATATTTTTAAATAGATTCTAATATTTTTGGTTTCACTAAAATCCGTTAAATTTTGCATCCTGTATGGTCAGTCAAAGTTCAAGTTTGACTTTTCAAACTACCGCGCTATTTCTAGCTCTTTTTATAATTAAAATTAAATTATTCATTCTAACTTCGATTTGAACCAAATTTGTGATCCTTATTATTTAAAATAGATTATTTTAAATATCAAAACTCATTTAAAATCACTTAAAATAAATTTTAACTTGGCCCCAAAATTCAGGGTCGTTACACCTTGTTTTGATTTGCTAAAGAGAATTTAGTACTCTTGTGATTCCATGGGTCTTCTTATTTTCTCTAGTGAACGATCACTCGAGAGAATGAGAGTTCCCATTGGGGAGGGAAATTTGAGCTTTTGCGATCCACGACAAACTCAATAATTCCTTTCTTCGAATCTGTGATCTAGTCGATCATCCGGAAGTGCTATATTCAATTCATTTATGGCTTAGCCTTGCGTGTTGTTAGAAATGAATATTGAAAGGATGAGCTCTTTTGATATTCATCCCTTGTTTGTTTGAATCATTTGGGTAGACAATTATCTCTGCATGTTTGTTAACCCTTGTGAATCAAAAAAATTAGGGGATTACAACCTCTTTGGTTTAATCTCATCTTGTTATAGAAATTGTCTATTGCCTCTTTGATTAGTTGCTGATGTTTTTGCGATTTGAGATTTTCGGCGGAAAATTATCTTAAAATCCTGTTGTCCCGAAGTGGTAAGTTGTGCACTACTTATCCATCGTCTTCTCGATGTTTCTGATTTTCTAGAACTGATACTCGAGTTTCTGAATATTGGGAATTTCGTATAATTCCTAATGATTCGTCCTTATGGTTACTAAATGAGATTTAGTACCTGGTTAGAAATCGATATCCTTGAGTAGTTCGTTGGTATTCCATACCAACCTGGGAAAATTGGTTATTCCTTCAAAAATTTCTGTGCTTAGCTAAATTCGTAGGAATCTCTGTGTTGTGCTTTTGTTGGTGTCAGCCACCTTGTCGTAAGACTAAAGTGCTCAGGTTTGATGTTCACTACGTCGTCGTGATTGAGTTTTGGGAATGGAATAGTCAACGATCGTAAATTCCCATCTCATATCCTAAGAAGAATATCTACTATTGATATCTCGCGTTCGTAGGACGCAGCCTTGTTGTTCCTTGAAATTCCAAGTTAGATTCGTTTGGTTTTTGTGCATTCTATTGACTCTCATTCCTTTGAGAAGCATATGAAGAAAGGCGAGTCCATTTGAACTCATAATGCTTATGAATTTTTCTAGAATTATTTTACCCGTTTGGGATGACTACCTTCATGGGTAATGAACTTCGAGATTGAACTCTAGCTTTTATTATCTTACGAGACGAAATTGGGATTTCACCTAACCGTTGGTGTGATCTTTACATTTCGTGTCGGTTCTTGTGATACCACTCTGTGGTGTTATTTTTGGTTGTTACTCATTACTTCAATCTTAAGGAATTGTGGGGACACAATTCTTTTAAGGGGGGAAGTCTGTAACAACCTGCTCATTTAATGATAATGTATTTAAATATATCATCGTATCTTATGTGACACTCAAAATGTCGTTTTTCACAAACGATAAAACTAGGACTCGGGACCACTTCCATTGAGTTCGGATCATCGTTTACGACCTTTTTGACTATAAGCATCGATATGTTCCGAGATTCGAAAAGGTTGGACTTTGGTTCGGTCTTGGTTTGGCTAACCTAGCCTACCTTATAACCCCTAATAGCTCTCTTCCTCTTCATTCATTCAACCCTCATCAAAGAAATAGAAAAACGGAGAAGGGAATGGGAAATTAAAATTCCTAAACCTAGCTTAATCCTTGTAGCTCCAATTCTTGAGGGAAATCAAGCATAGAAACTTTGGTAAGCCTCCTCTTCATCTTCTCCATCATCTCTAGTTTATCTCCTCTTCTAATTTTGAGAATTTCTATGACCTATCTCTTAGGAAATTCATTTGTTTGGGTTTAGATTGGACATTAGCAAGCTATATTGGAAGAGGGGTTGATTTAGCAGAGCTTTGGGTTTATTTCTTGCTTCTAGCAAGAAAAGGTGAGTTCTTTGTTGAACTCACATCTATGCCGCAAGATTATGGCTTGCACAAGTGTAATTTAGTGTTTATTGAGTTTGTGTATGCTAGTGAATTTGTTAAGCTAGTGTAACTAAGTTGATTTCATGTATTCATGTTTCATTGAGTTGGAAAATTATGATTTAGAGTACTCATATGATCCATTCATATGTTGCGTGTTGTTTTGGCGTGGTTGTGAAGCTCCATTGTCCCCCGACAAAGTTCTAAGACTTCACAATTCACTTATATTGCATTTGATTGCTTTGGTTAGAAAATTTGGTCATTTTGGAGTTTATAACCAAGAATCATTGCAAATATCTTGTATGAATGTTTGTATATGTTATAGGTGAAGTTATTGTGTGCACCCATGCTCTTGTAGCTTCCCTTTAGTATTGCTAAACCATCTTGTTCTAGTTTGAATCGCGTTTGATTTGCTTTGGTTAGAGAATTAGTTCATTTTCGAATATATAATCGAAATCATAGCAATCTCATGTTTTTCGTGTTGTGTGTGCATGTTTGTTGGTGTTATATGATGTTTCCGTAAGCCTTAGATGCTTCGTTTTCACTTAGAAATCATCATTTACCATCACCATTGGTCCGGGGCTAGTCCGAGATCGATTGCACTTTCATTAGGAAGCAAAATAAATAATTGCCTCAGCTCAGACGTCTGACCAAAATGGGTCAGATGTCTGTCCTGGCTCTCGGGAAAAATAAAAAAATGCTTCCTGCAGTGACAGACGTCTGTCACTACAGGTCAGACGTCTGTCTGCCTGAAACTGCTATTGACCAGTGGACCACGATCAATAGTTTAGTATCGTTTGAGCTCATTCCCAGCCAAGTTTCGTCCCATTTCGACTTCGTTTGTGACTTGTCAGTTTCTTTGGTTCATAGATTTCTGCATTTCGATTCCTCGAACTTGATTCTCATGTGATTCTTCTAATGTTGATCCTTCTTGGTAGATTAACATTTGTTTATGATGTGAATTGAATAAGTGATCATTCTAAAGCCCGTTCGCTTTATTTTGTATATCGAGTTTATTCCATACCCTTGCTAATATGATTCACGACTCTAAAACGTGAATTATCGACTCGATATCCTTCGAGTATATTCCAATGTAGTTAAAAACCTTCGGGTGCCAGTTTGGGATTTCGATTCGTTCGTTGATCGAAATTACAACCGTTATCCCTTGATTTCATGTATGTTGTTGTGATTTGAGTTTATGATTTATGATTTGAGATCACATCATTGTGACGTGAACCCCCTTGATCGATTTGCCTCGGCAGCCGTACTATTGTTTATTGCCACTTTGAAACTTTATAAAGAGGTTTTAAGTTATTTAGTAGATATTAAATTCTTGTACTAAAATGGTTTCCAATCTTACTTCATTATACGAAGCTAACTTACAAAATCGTTTTATGAACCTTCTTCAAATCTACTAGTATATATTTTATAAACCTTTTCCTCATTCGTATGAGAAATCTAATTAAAGGACTGTGAAACCTTGCTTTTGCTTCGATGGTTAATTCTTGGACTCGTCCAATAGAAAACCGTGGCAATGCTCCTTCTATGATTTTCTCTGTTTTGAATAGAAACCAATTACGGGTTCGTAAATATTCGAGAATAGCATGTGGTTATGGGACATGTTGTTGTTTTCTTATATTCACTAGCTCGGAGTAATTTCTAGTCACCCAGATCCATGGTATCCGCCTCTATGACATAGTTGTTTGGTTCACGATCGTCCGAGTGGGAATATACGATTTGTGACCTTCATCTATGAGACTTCGGTCCAACTTTATATGATTTTCTATGATTTATGATTTCCTCTCTCCGGGGTCACAACCCGGGTACGGTGGGGAGCTTCGGCAGCCCGACACCATGGAAAGCTTCGGCTCAAACTTATGGGTTTGTTACCTAGAGATCATATCTCATCTTGGTGAACAGGCCTGCCTCTTGGTGATATTTTCTATGATGTCTTGGTGATTTATGATGTCTTGATGATTTATGATTTCTTGGTGATTTATGATTTCTTGATGATTTATGATTTCTTGGTGATTTATGATTACTTGATGATTTATGATTACTTGGTGATTTATGATTTCTTGGTGATTTATGATTTCTTGATGATTTATGATTTATGATTTCTTGATGATTTATGATTATTGGAACGTTGTACTCCACATTAGCTAGGAGATTATTTAGAGATAGTTGTGTTGACATGTTATGTTTCATATTTAGTTATGATTAGATGTTATTAGTAGAATCATGTCGTCCTGTGTTATATCTCTTGTTATCTCCGTTTATTTGATAAGTACAGCTAGACTGATCCATTTATTGTTTATTTCCTTATAAATTGTACTCGGGTCAGGCCGAGTCATTTTACGTACTCCTCTGGGACTCATAGCAGGATTGATCTTCCGCTTTCAGCTTGCTACTCTGTCTCTGCAGTTTTATGTACTTTGTACCTATGACATTATCTCTTAGTGTACATATTCTTTTATGTAGTCTTGGTACATGTATTAGTGGATCTTTGTTGACCACTTGTTTGTTGTACACATTCTTGGTTTATTCATATCTATTTCGCCTTTGTGATATGATTATTCTGTGTCTAGCTTTGAGATATACCATATTTATATTGTTGTTGTTGGCTATTTTATTCTGCTTTCCGGATTGCATGTAGCCGTTGTGTAGTTGCCCTATGTGCCAAATGGTCATGTTAGAATTTTAATAGGTATCAGAATTCGATGTGCATTCCTCACATGGAGCAATTATACAATCGGTCGCCCTTCACAAACCTCATTCTCCGTTATGGTCTGCGACATTTCTCTGAAATGAACCGGACGATAGTGGGTATAGAGGCGGGGCGTTACAACTAGGCTCTACAAATAAGACTGAAATGTCACGTATTGGAAATTGGATTTCCGTCATGAATCGAGACCAGGGATGGCTCCTCAGTGCTTCGAGACCCTCTAGTAAATGCCTTAGGATTCAGACGCTACCAAATCCTTGGATCTTCAGGGCCAGTCCACACATAGCGGATTAGTTATACCTAAACACATGTTTCTCGGTCCTATAGGACCTATCCATCGGTTCCATAGAGACCGATATATCTGAGGCGCCCGCATTCCAACAACCTCACAGGTAAAAATAATATAAATGTCAGGGCTTATAAAACCCTGATACCATCCATAGCTAGAAAGAAACTTCGTGCACTCCCTCCAGTCATGATCCCGTTTTTGACTCATACCGAGGTGTGAGGCTCGCGAATTAACACTATACATAAAGCTACGCTATATTAAAGCTATGCTTTAATCATCAACCACAAGACTCTGCTTTTCAACAGAAGCCTTGATCGTTTGCATCTCAGCATGCCACACAGGCAATTCATGCCATGCGACTGATGTCTATCGATATATAACCTCTGAGCTCATACGTATCAGAGAAGGGCGTTAAGTAAGAGAATAAATTCTCCGCCGCCAAATAGATATATATTTAATAGAGATCAATTAACACAGAATAAAATCCAATGTCAAACACACATCCATTTACAAGTTCGTTCTGGGTCTGAATGAAACCAAAGGCACCTTTTTCCTTGTCCCATATGTCCAATACAGTAGAGAGGTCCTCGCATATCCGGTCGATCTCCAAGTACGTCTAGACAATCACCACTTATTACCTCGTCTTAGGTGTATAGCCCAATCAAGACATCAGTAAACATCCAAACGATGTAAAGACCTCCGGTCTTCAATCATCGTCTTCATCGTCGACTTATCATCGAAACAATTATTCAGAATGGGTATAAACCCGGCCTTTCCGAATAACTCGCATATATATTATAATCAAGTGATATAAACACAACATACGCCTCATTCCAATCCAGAATATTCTTTCAAATATTCTCTTCATTAGGGAATAGGTTCCCATTAATTTTATCGAAGATAAATTCTTTAAATTTATTGTTTAATCTTCCTTTGGATGTCAATTCAAACCATGTTACAGTTTTCAAAACTAGTCGGGATTAGCGCACCTTATCGAAGTAATCATTTGTTTAATTTCCCAGTCCCAACCTATTCATCCATGGAGCAAAACTGGTAATACTCCATAACTAACACCACGATGTTATCAGTAAATTTAATTACCATTTCACATTCAAATCTAATAAAAGATTCAACTATTGCTAGGAGCAAAACTGGTGATACTCCGTTCTTGATCATCTCCTAAATTTGATAATTTAAATTATCAATTTCCATTTCAATCTAATTAAAGATTCATTATGACTCCACTTTGTTTTAATCCTCCTAAAAATCAATATTAATGATTATTTAACTTTGGAAACACAAACATGCTGCATCGAAAATCTACACCGTACTATTTATTTCTACCTATATATAACCTCTGAGCTCGTACATCTCAGAGAAGGGTGTTAAGCAAGAGAATAAATTCTCCGCCACCAAACAAATATATATTTAGAAGAGATCAACCGTACAGTTTGAAATACAATGACAGACATGTAATCCTGCCTTTAACTGGGTCAAAGAAATAATGTCATTTAAAACACAGTTCACGATAAACCCAAATCACATTCCATTAATGGAATCTTCACGGAAAACAGATCAATATATAATCGATATCAATTTCCGTATTCGATTAATAATATAAATGGAATAACGACAAAACCCTTTTAAATTCCATATGTATTAACAGTCTTCCTCCACAAAAGTTCACTTCGATTATTACTAAATCGAATTTCATTCCAATTAAATAATAATTAATCGATAAACTTTACTTTGGAAAATCACATTAAATCTTAATAAAAAAATATAAATTCCAAATCACATTTCACTGTAAATCGGGTTAAAGAACGAATGTCATTAAAAAACACAGTTCACAATAAACCCAAATCACATTCCATCAGTCTCTAACCATAAATTAGTAAGAGAACAATTCCCTAAGAATTAACCCCGAAGGCCGAAACCAACATCAGATCAATACCCAGGAAACCATTCAACTAAACTAATCTCCAGTTAGTTTCTAATTTTCTTAACTCCATTAGGTTTAAGAACAGTATTATTAAAGATACCATTCATGACAAATTCAAAATCTTATTCCATTGTTAATCAGGTTAAAGAACAAGCGTTATTTAAAATGTCGTTCACGATAAACCAAAAAATCAATTTCAATTCAATTCCAATTAGATATTGATTGGTATACTTCATTAAATCTAAATAAAAAGATTTAATCTTTTCTCAACTGGGTTTAAGAACAGTGTTAGTGAAGACACCGTTCACAACAAACCCAAAATCCCATTTGATATTAAATACAAGGCTCTAAATAGAGAATATATAGGCTTATATTTAATATCAAATTCTGAAATCAACAAATATCGTATTGGAATAACAATATATATATCTTCCAAATTCCTCCACAATGTCCGTATTATCACGGAACCAATATTGAAATATTCCGAAGATAATTTCGATTCAAATCCATTCCAATTCATATATTGGAAAATTTGGTTATTTTTAAAACCATTTCAAACCCAATTCATTTATTTTAAAAATATTGGATTTATAATTCTAGTTCACAACTAGTTCATTTCGATAAAAATATATTTTTATCTTTTCAAATATGGAATTTTTCACCCTAATTCTTTCTAAATCATTTATTATGATTTTACACAAATTATTGATATTTTTAATAATTTTTATCAAGGCCCGTACAGTTGATTTCCATAAACAGTCATCGAACTGCTCTCGCAGCAACCTTTTCCAAATTTGATTTGGACATAATTCCAAATCCAACTGTTAGATTTCAAATCTCTAATATTCGTTGTAAAGTTCTTTTTGATACGAACCCAACAGTCCTGGTTTTAAGAGAATCCGACGGTCGGATCTCCTGTAACGTCAATTAGAAGTCAATGGTCGAAATACGCGAACTGCCGCAGCGCGGCGCGTTCTATTCAGGCCATTAAATATATAATATATATATATTTATATTATATATATTTCATCGATTCCAATTTAAAACGTATTTTATAAAATGTTTTAAATTCGTTTTCAAAACGGTTTCAACTTCATATTCAATTTCAAATCAAAATTGAATATTCCATATTATTAATATATAAATGATAGTATTTTCAAAATATTAGATTTTGAAATCATTTCCTTTTCGATATTCATTATAAAAATGAATAAAATTGATATAAATATCGTTCATATCAAAATGTCGTTAATTTAATCAACACGGTTTTATATATTTAAATATATTCGTGTCCATCCCAAATCGGACATCAAAATCAGATTTTGATCTTTTACTGAATATTATTTTGAAATACTCGTTATTTTATTTTATTCAACACATGAATATATTCTTCAACACATGAATAATTTATATGGTTTATATTCAATAAAAATGATATTTTTATTATTTAAATATTTTTATTCAACATATGAACATCTTATTTTATTCAACACATAAATAATTTATTTTATTCAACACATGAATATTTTCTTATTCAACACATGAATATTTATTCCTTTTTTGAATATTATTTTAAAATATTATTTATTTTCCGAATTGGAATGAGACTCAATCCATTACCATATAATGTTACTTATATGGATTCCATACAACACATGTATTTAATAACACTCATAAACAATCAGCCATCATCCAGAGTGCATTACACAACTGCATAAGCATGAAATATAAGTAATCAACGCTTATACAATCTGTCAACCAATCGATTGACATACAACTAAAGAATTGGGATTAGTGTACGTCAATTATCATCCCAATACATGTGTGGGGTTTTAATCAACAAACAGTTATTTTATTTGTGCAGCTGGGCGATGTGCATTATTTATCGTCCCAATCCATATCAGTAAAATGAGTGTACATAAACAAATCGTCCAATTTATAAATGAATATTTATTTTATTTCAACACATCAATATTTTATTTTATTTCAACACATCACAAACCAATTTCACACAAACAAATCAAACAAGTCGTCCATAGTTTGTGGATGACGGGTGTCGGGTGCTGCTAAGCACCGTCTGCATCCAAGTATATATTTTAACTGGAAAATAAAATTAAAGTGAGAAGCTCTCACCTTTAGGATCCACTCCGCCATGCTTTGATTGTCGATCTATGTAGTACACCTACATTAA